>JALPQD010000284.1:3130382-3165393 GCA_023101885.1 Typhlomys cinereus
GTCAGTTCTACCTATGTCCCTTTCAAAGTTGAATATTGATTTAAACCAATGGTCCTTCTTGGGACAGGATTGTCCTTCCCGGAACCTGTTACTAATAATTGGAAGTATCTCCATAGGAAGGCATTCATCAGGTTTGCATGACCCTACATGGGCTGAGAATGCCCATGTGAGCCCCCGCTTCTCTCACTAAGACTGTATTACATGCTAGTGTTGCTGGGAGGAAGAGCAGAAAGGGAAATGGGAATGGAAGGAGCTGATTCATTGTGGTTTTTTTTTCTGTTGATAAGATCCTGGGATTGTATGAAAACTCTTCGTAAAACACAATACGGAATCCCCACCTCCAACACCATCGGTCTCTCTTATCTCAGCCCAGAGACCTGGGATTGTATGTGGTACTCTGGGGTAAGGTAGAGAAATTGCTACTCTACCTTGTAGCACACAAGAGCCCCACTTACAAGCCTCTGGGTGAGTCACTGTGGGATGAAGGGGATATGGGTGTGGCCCATGATTCCTTCTAGATCAAAGGATTTTTCTTGCCTTGTTCCACATGACGTCTTGGCTTGACTTGGGCTCTTTCTCAGTACGACTCTCCATGTCACTGATGACCCACACTGTCAGGTAAGAGGAAATTCATTTTCAGTCCCTAACCTGGTCTCTGGAATGGTTTGTGTTAGGATTGCAGGGTGGGAATCAATGCCTCAAAGAATCACAGGGAACAATGTGTTGCTCTGGAAGGCGCAAAAGCAAGAACTTAGGAGAGAGAGAGAGAGAGAGAGAGAGAGAGAGAGAGAGAGAGAGAGAGAGATTGGCTATTTGTTTGCTTGAACATCTTTGCTACCATTAAAAACAGAGAGGAGAGTTAGTTAAAGTGGCCCTGATTAATTGTCCCCCAGCTTACAGCTGAAGAGTCTAAGAAGTCAGTATAGGGAGTAAGGTAACTCACAGCTCCTTTCTGCTCTGGGGAATTTAAGAAATTGAGAATATAAGAACAACCCAAAGTAATGTTTTGGAAAATTAACATATGTTAAATTTAATTATTTTTATTTTAAGGTTATGATTATATATAATATAATTATAATTATTTAATATGTTAATGTTAATATCAATTAAAACTAGTTTTAACTTTTAACTGTACAAATGTAGGTGTGGATGAGAATGTTTATGTTCTTACTGGTATATTTATACAAAAACGAGCACCCTTTTGTGAAATCTTAACTCCACCAACAACAGAGGAATGAACACAGAGTCTAGTCTAAGACCTTCAGCTTCTATTAAGCTGTTTCTGAATTCTACATAACTGGGCTGGAGAGATGGCTAGTGGTTAAAGCACTTGCTGTGTAAGCAAGAGGACCAGAGTTCAACTCCATAAATCCCATGTAAAATGTTATAACCTGCCTCTAATTCCAGACTGGGGTGGTGAAACCTGGGAATCCTCAGAGCAAACTGGCTGTGCCAGCTAATCCCATCAGCAAGCTTTAAGTTTGTAAGTTTAATCACAGTCTAGCTTTAAAAGAACAAGGTGGAAGAGTGATTGAAGATGATTTCTGATATCAACTTTGGGCCTCCAATATTCACATATACACACATGTGACATCAAACACAACACACTCCACACACACCACTCCATACACATGGGAGTGCAGACACACACACACGCACATATACATGTGCACACACTCCACACACACTACACACACACACACACCACAATGGACTCTGGTGGAGCAGAACTGGGGATGAGGCACGTGATTGCTGGTGCGGATGGACAAGATATCTGTTTCCTCATTTGTAAACAAGATGAGGATCAAGCAGCGCAGACAGAGGCTTAAATTTGGCTCGGCTGCTTGGCTCCCGGTGAGCCCTTACTAAATGTTAAATATCTTACTATTTATTCCCCACCATCCAAGAGTAACTCACAATCTCCCGCCCCCAGAGGGTCTTCCCCCAGGCACTCGGCCTTCAGCCCCCCCTGTCTGGGTTCCTGTGGGAATCCACTCTGACCCCCCAGTTTAGTAGTCACGGCACACGGCACCAACAATCCAGTGTTTCACCGACCCCCCAACTGACTCTAAGCGCCTCGACAGCAGGAACCTGCAATTTGTTTTTATTGGATTTCCACGGCTCAGGGCCAAGCCCAGGGCAGCCCTGGCATGCGAGCATGCCTGCAGCAAGAGCGCCGGAGGCACGAAGGGGAAGCAGAGAGGGTGGGGTCCCTGTGGGGACCACCACGATGATGTGAAGACCTGCCACAGAACACTTTGTCCTGGTGGGCTCCATGTCCGCATTGTAGCTGTGAAACAATATCGTTCTGCAAGATGCCGCCCTCGGGGATTGGGGAAGGAAAAGGGTTGTCTCTGTACAGTTTCTTGTAGCTGCTTGCGAGTCTACAATTAGCTCAGAATAAAACTTTTAATTAAGCACACACTTGAAGCGAGTCCGGCTCTGGCCGCTTGCCCATGGGCGGAGCACGCAAGCCTCTTCGACTTTTTCGGGTTAAAGCTGATCAATTCCATGTCACATTGTTGTTCATTGTGGTATTTATTCCTTGGTGCACGGTGACCACGATACTGTTATTGCCTTACCTAAGATGCTCCAAGTAGACAAGCGTTTCTACTTCTCTATGCCACAGACAGAAACTCCGAAGTGACCACTAGAGTGGGGGAGGGGAAGCTGGTAGTGGGTAAAGCTACTTGCTGCCAGGCCTGATAACCTGAATCCGATCCCCGGAACCCACAGGGCGCCCGGGCTGGCTGGCTGTGACCCCACACGTGTGCCACGGCACACGCGGTTCTCCCTGGCCACCACACACACGAAATAAATAAATGTAAAAAAGTATTTTTAAAAGACGGTAGAGGGCGGAAGGGAGGGTTGGGAGATCGGAGAAGAACAAAATACATCAAGACGTCACAATGGAGCCCATTTCATTACTTGTTAGCAAAAAAACCTTAATTGATCTTTTGAAACAGGGTCTTCTGTAATCTAGGCTGGCCTAGAACTTGCTGTGCAGCTGAGGGGAACCTTGAACTTCTAATCCTCCTGTCCCCACTTTCCAAGTAATGGGGTTACAGGCATGTGCCACCATGCCGTGTCTGTATGGCAGAAGGAATTAAGCCCAGGCCTCATGCATGCAAGGCAATAAATTATGCGCCTTATCCCTAATGGAAAAACCAGACTAGAAACTGGAGAAATAGGGTCATGGGGTCCTGGGACACCTTACTCCTCTAGGGCCCTGGACAGGAAAGCCCCTTTCTACCCTCTTGTCTTGGTTTCCCCATTCAGACAATGAGGGGTTGTCTAAGCATCTAGGGGCTCGAACCGGGGCCCTCGGGCTTGCGCTGCAAGCGCTTTCCTGACTTTCTCCCCAGCGCTCAGCTTTTCTCCTCATCTCTCCGCGGAGATGACCGTACAAAAGCCAGAGCATCGCGCTGACAAAGCCTGGGTTTTGCTGAAGGCTGGAAACTACCACCAGTGTGCGACGGACAGATGTAACTTAACGCTCAGGAAGCGGTTTGCTTCCACTCCGGGAAGTGGTGGAGGCGTCTGCTGCTTGCCTGGGAGGAGGTGGGGAGAGAGCAGCGGGAACTTGGTTTTGCTTTTTGGAGACATTTTTGTCCGTTACACAAACAGCCCCACGGCCCCAGTGAGTCAGAATTTCCGAAAGGCATAATTTTAGTGCCCTTCTTGCGGCTGCCTCTCCACGCAGCTTGTGAAAGAGAGGCCCCGGGCGGGGTTTCCTCTGCTCCATTCCAGGGCTGACACAGGGCCTTCCCGGGGCATTTGCCAGCAGTTTCTTCCCTGATACATTTGTTTTTTAAGCTGTGTCATAGCAGTTCATGCTGAAGATGGACCCAGGTGCCCCTAGATGTGGCTCTCCGCCTCCTGCTTTGATTCCTCAAGCCCCCTCCCATGTGAACTATTCTGAAGGGGGGAAAATACCAGACTGCAGAATAAATAAGGCCCTGCGTGGGAGGGTGTGCCAGGTGACAGACAGCCTGTTAGCATGCAAGAGGCCTGGCTTCTGTCCCCAACACTATGACGTGATGATGACGATGATGATGATACAATAAAGACCTATTTTTGCTGGATGTTCATTTCAGGTTTATGCATAGTAAAGGGAGAATGTCATTAAATCCTGCAAAGCCAACAGCAGCAACAATGAAACTGTGTGTATTAGCAGGGTTCTCTGATAAAACAGAGTCTATAGAATGCAGTATATAAACAAGTTTATTAAAAAATAACTCACAATAAAAATAGTATCCTTCGAGGTAGCCGCCTGCAGCAGTGTCTTTCCTGGCCGGAATGTTTCACAAAGCCAAAAGATCCCAGGAAGTTCTCAAGCCTTTGCTCCTCTGGAGGGTTGAAGATGCTGGATTCCAACTTCAGTGAAGAACAGCTGGGCTCCGCGGCAATGAACAGTGAACAGCAGCAAGGCCCAGAGACCAGGTTCCAAAGGCAGCGGGGACAGCAACAACGTGATGGAAAAGGTGAAGCTCCAAATCAGCCAAGGACGGAGGCGGCAGCAGCAGCAACAAAGAAGGCCACGATGCTCTAAAGGCGAACAACGCGCACGCAGAGTGGACTCCACGGCACATTGACACTAGATAAGGGAAGAGCAAGTCCCTCCTCCTTGCACCTTCTATTATCCGGTCCACCGCTGGAAAGCACCACCCACTATGGGCTGGGTTCTTCACAGCAATCCGTCAAGTACTGCAGGCTTGTTCTAGGCCATTCCAACATTAACCCTCCACAGCTGCCCCCAAACAGTGTGCAACTGTCAAGTGGACGTCGAAATGCAACCATAGCACTGTTAATACCTATGTATGTGAACAGTGTTTGCGCATGTATGAAAGCCAGAGGTCACCATGGGGGTCTTCCTTTATCGCTTGCTCTGTACCTCATTTTTTTTTTTTTTTGAAACAAGGTCGCTCATTGAATCCAGAACTTGCTGATTCAATTTGACTGATTGAATTTAACTGGTCAGCGAGCTCCGGAGATTCCTCCTGTCTCCCTCCCCCACCCCAGTGCTGGACTTCCAAGCACGGACCACCTCGTCCCCTTTCACTTAGGTGCTAGGGATCCAAACACATGCACGTGACCCCTGAGGCGTCTCTCCAGCCCCTTAGTATCTGTAGGACATTTTGCAGTTTATATTTTCTCACTTTAGCTTTTCAACTGCCCAGTGCCTGACAGATGAGACCCGTGTTCTAAGAGGTCACCTGCCTCACTCTGTCACATAAGCAACAGAGCAACTGGCCTGGAGTTCAAAGTCTCTCTATTGCTTCAAAGCTGATGTTCTGCAAGTCTTGTCGATGGGAGACGCAGCTTATCTCTTGCGCTCAACTGTCTGGACGAGGAAGCAGTGATTTTCACTAGCACACTACACATCATTGTCTTCACTTAGTCCCTGGGCCCTGACAACAAACCAAAGAGGCTTGTTCTGGAAGTCTGGGCTTGGGCCAGCCAGCTGTGGAGACTGTCTTCATCTGTAAAGCAGGCTCGTCACGCCTCCATCGTAAACATCGAGACTCACGTGGTACTAGTTTTACAAGTTGTGTTTCTCGTTAACAGAAGGAGCTTCGTTGTCCCAGTATTCCCAGAACGAAGCACCCCTCTGGAGATGAACGACTAAATACCCCGGGATCAATACCAACTTCAGAGCCAGAGTGGGACAGCTTCAGGCTAGGCGGGTCTCACAATGCCAGGCACGAGTCCCAGATGCGTGTCCTATTATTAGGCATTTTCCGCAGAAGGGGAAATCAGGGATAGCCTGAAAGTTGGAAATCTGGTTCCAGAATCTGTGTTCTTATCTCCAGGAGCATCGAGCCTTCTCTCACTGCAGGAAGGGGGACGTCGCAGAGGAGTCTCCTCTCCAGCCTTCCACAGCATTCTGGGGACCAGTGCTACTCTAGTGCAGAGCATCTGACCCCCTCTGCCCCCAGGTTCCCTTCAGGCGAAGCTAATTACACGTTTCCTAAACTACCTGGAGATCTGCAAGGAGATTTAACGAGGGAATGCGTTTGAAAGCATTCTGCAAAGCAAGGGCTTTATCCCAACCTGAGAATTATAATCGCCATGAATCACTGCCGGCACCTTTGGCTAGACTGGTGGCACCCCAGGGCCCGGGGCAGCACCTTGACGGATTTAGGATCACAGGGCACATAATAGGACACCTGACCCACTGGGGTAAGAAGGCAGAAACCCTTTGTGGGAGTCTTCTGATGCCCTCAGTAATTACAGAATAACAAGGGGGGTGTGGTTGACCCTCTGGCGCCTGGTTCCATCCCAGTGTTTTAACCCTGGCTTTTACCTCCCCTCCTGCCTCACGCACGTATAAAACACACACAGACACAGACAGACACACACACAGACACACAAACAGACACACACAGACACAGACACATAGACACACAGACACACATAGACACACAGACACACATAGACACACATAGACACGCAGACACACACACACAGACACATACAGACACATACACAGACACACACACACAGACACACAGACACAGACACACAGACACACACACACACACAGACACACACACACACACACACACTCCATTACTCTCTGGTTCTAGTTGGCAGTTTAATCTCTTGGGATGTTTGGCTTTTACTTTGATTTATTCTGTCTGCCCTGTTAAGAAACCAAAAAGGAAAACACTGTTCTGGAAGCGTGGGCTTCGGGCCAGCTACCGTATACAGACTCTGCCAGTCACTTACAAAGCGAGCTAGTCACACCTCCATCATAAACACAAGGCTCGAATTGGACTAGCTTTTCAAGTTGTATCCGTCATTAGTAGCGAAAGCTCCATCTACAGGAAGCAGATCCAATCAGACAATGTGAAATTACTTGGAAAAATAACTCTGAAAGACCCAGCAGGGTTTTTTTTTGAACTGCTGGCTGAATGCTGGTGGGTGGGAGGGGAACAAAGGGCGGGGTCTAGGTGCAAACTGCAGAAGTCGGACAGGTGGAGAAAATCCTAGGTCAGCGACTATAGCAGGCGCAAAGGTCCAAGGGCGGAGCCTGGAACAGGGGTTGACCAAATGCTTAGGGAGGTTGAGGGGCTAGTCTGGATCAGGGTCGGCCAAATGATGGGAGGATGCTGAGCGGGGACCGTGGAGGGGGGGCGGCATAGCGGGGAGCACATTCCAGGGCCTTGGGTTTCGTGGGAGGTTCACATTCCTTGTGATTAGGGGGCTGTAGGGTGGGACCGAAGGGACAGAGCGCCCGCCTCATCCGGTCGGCTGCTGGGTGTCACTTTATGGCTGTATTTGTGCCCCTGAACAGAAACTCCTGCCACCCTCCGACCCTTCCCCAAGTCTGGGCAGGCCGGAAAACTCCCTCCCTACGGCCACTTTTCCGGCAGTCCCCCACAGTCTCTGGAATGGGGTGGAGGCAGGTGCAGATCGGATCTGATCCTGGCGCGCACAGCGACCCCGCGCCCTCCCGTGCCCTGCGGCTGCGACCACGCCGCCCGCAGCCGGGTCGGTCTTCGGCTCTGAGCCCCTCGTCCTGGTGCGAAGGGGGCGGCTGTTTCTGCCGAGGGGTGGCGGGCAGGGCGTGTTCCAGCGAGGGGGGGTGGGGGGTGGGGCGGGCGGCCAGAGTGTTCCCCTGACCCCGCCCTGCGGGGCGGGACCGTCCCGCAGGGTGCAGGAGGGAGCTGCTGGCCCAGCCGCCCGCGGCGCCGCGCTCCGCACGCTCCCGGCCGGGTAAGTGCGGAGGGCCAGGGAGGCGAGAGAGCGCGCGGGGCCGGGGAGGGTCGCGCCCCGGGTTCCAGTCTAGTCGTGTCCTGACACGTCCCCGGGGATCGGCGCCGGGAGAGCCGGGGGACCCCGGGGAGGCGCGCCGGCGCGGGGGCGGGGGCCGGCGTGACAGCTGCGGGCGGGCGGAGTTTGCAGTTCAAATGCAACCGCTCCGCTGGCTGCGAGATCCCCGAGCCTTTCCTAGCACCCCCTGGAAAGCTCGGCCTCCAGACGTCTCGGTGTCGGGGACCTCGCGTCCCCGGAGCCCCGATGCCTTTCCTGGTCTTCTCTTTGGGGCTCCAGCGAGCAGCGCGGATCTGTCACCGCGGCCCGCGCGCTGCGAGTCGTTAACCCCCCTTCCGGCGGTGACGCGGCTGGAATGCCCCCTTCTGGGGACCAGAGCTTTCTGGGGAGTGTCAGAGCGCGCGATCAGAAGGGGGAAGTCCCACCCGCAGGCTAGGAAACCTTGGGTCTCCTCCTCCCCCTCCTCGCTGTGAGCTTTGGGAGAGCGGCTCAGCCTCCCCGCCAGGGTTCAGCTCTCACGGTGGGGAGTACTCAAGTACTTGCACGTGGAGGCTCAGATGACATGGCTCTTTACGGGGGACCTTGAGTTCCCGCTCGGTTCCGGTCTCCCCCTAGCCTCCACGTGGATCTCTGTTTCCAAACTGGAATCCGGTGAAATCCAGCCCAGGGGTGATAACAGATACTGTTATCACTTTGACCTGGAACTCTCCCGCAGTGTCTTGGTGACTCCTAGAAGGAGGATGGAAACTTCTGTACCCGTGTGTGTGTGTGTGTGTGTGTGTGTGTGTGTGTGTGTGTGTGTAGGGGAACCTTAGTGTGGGGGCACGTCCTACCACATGGGTGGGGAAAAGTGATTGTTCATCCAGAGGAGGGACTGAGTCACGATCACTGCCCCCCCCCCAGCCTCGCTGGAGTGTCTCTTTGATCTACTCGCAGGATGGGAAGCCAGCCCAGAGAGCGGGGACCCATTTGCTCAAGAGCCGGGCGGCCAGGATCCGCGATGAATAGGCGGGAGGACCTGGCTCTCTCAGGGTTTCACTTTGCCGCCTGCTTGGCAGGGGTAGCCAACAGCCTACAGGGTCAGGAGCTGGGAGGTGGAGGGGGGAACCACATGGGCTGTTTTGTTCACTTTGCCTCGACCTGTGCCCCAGCTCATGTGGGCTTGCAGGTTCCCCAGCCGGGACAACACAGCCTGTCCCCCACCCCGGAGAGGCCCTTCTGGGGGTAGCCCAGCCCAAATGTGCTGGGAAAGCTTATTTCTGGACTTCTGTGTCGCTAGCGACCGGAGGAGGTGGCAGATGCCCCGTGGGAGTCATGACAATCCAGGCTCAGGTTTCTGCTTGGGGCGCAGGCTGGCATCTGACCCTGCAGGGACCTTGGGGTGCCTTGGAGCCCTTCTGTCTCCTTGGGGTCAGGCCTCCATGGGGGTGCTTTGCATGCTCTGAGACCCTGTGATTTGGCCTGGTGATGCAGAGGCTTGGGAAGCTAGGGCACCCTGGCACGATTGCCCTAGGAGGCAGGACTGGGCAGGACCCTGCAGCCCGGGAGCCCAGAGGCCATGGGCCTCCTGTGTGGACCACTGTTAGGAGAGGGGGTGGCCAAGGCAGAAGGTTGGTTCAGCCTTGCACCATGTCTGCACCCACCCCACCCCCCCGCATCTCCACGTGGCCTCAGGAGAGTTGTTTCAACTATGAATTTCAGTGTCCTTCCCATGAAAAGGGGATACCCCAGCATTGTGATATAGAGTACTGTAAGCCTTGGGTGGGGTGCCCAAGAGTGACATTTTTGTGGGGTGCTGCTTGTAAGGTTGAATGATGGTTACGGCGTGGGATTTGGAGGTCTGGTTGGGGTGTCAGGGGTCCCTCTGCTCTGTGCCTTTCCCCTCTGCCTCGATGTCTCCACTCTGTCAAATGGTCAGTGTTCCCAGATCGCTCTCCTTGGGGTCCTTCAATTGGTCCTTGATTGAGGGGGAGGGGGACACAGAGGCATTCGGGTGTCTGTGGAGGCTTAGATGGGGGTGGTCTATCTCTCACCCCCCAACTCCCATGATTCTGGTAGGAGGCAAGACGGCCATTATTGACCCATTTATACAAGGAGGCTGATCTGCTATCCAGTAACTGTGTGACAGGTTCAGAATTTGAACTCAAGGCCATTGCCTTGATGTTTCTCCCTCCCCCCTGCACATCCTGTCTTGGACAATCCAAGGACAAGTGTTATCTGTTATCCCTGGAAAAGCAGTTCAGATGGGTTAGGATCCCTGTCATCATTAAGTTGTTGCTGGGAAAACAAAAATGAAAGGCAAATGGATTGTGAATTTTTGCCCCTGTAACATCTATAAGTTCCCGGCATCGATCCAGGGGTGCAGAGGGAGGTGACCCCACCCAAGCCCCAGCAGCCTCAGTCAGGGATTCCGTGGCTGTGCCTGAGGCTGCAGGCAGATGGGGACAGTCAGAGCCCAAGCTCCGAGTTTGTCTCTGTAAAGTAGCGAGGCCCCCGGCCTTTCAAGATGGTGAGAGGGCAGATAACTAGAGGGCAGGACCACCACAGTCAGGTGTTAGACTTTCTGCCCCTGTCTGGCTGGACGTCCAACCTGCAGAGCTCCAGTGTCTCCCAACACACGGAGAGTCCCAGGTCCCAGCGCAGCTAGCAAGGAAAGGCGAAAGCTCAAAAACCAGCGTGACAGTGAGTAGAGGAGGCGCAGCACCCGGGAAGTGTGGAAGGTGGCAAAACTCACAGTCGCCAGTCAGTACTTTATGCAGAAGTTAAGTGCTGCCGTGGTGGAAGGGGAGGAAGAGGGTGGAAGGACGGTGTCAGTTATGAAAGCAGTCACTGCAGTTACTCGCTAAGTACCTGGATGTTCTCTGCAGAGACCTTGTTTTACAACTGAAGCAAGTTGGTTGTTTTGCAACAGGGTCTTGTCATGTATGCCCAGGCTGACCTGGAGCTTTCGATCTTCCTGCTTGGGCCTCTCTGCAGAGTACTGGGATTCTAGACATGTGCCACCGAGCTTAAGCTCTAAGCAGGTTCATAAAAGAAAACAGAAAGGGGCAAGGTTTCCTGTGAAACCAGTGTGTGGTCCTTGAGAAACTGGGAGCCTGTTTGCGTGGGGTGGGATCTGTTTCCATCTGCTTGTCCAGCCCCGTGCAGGCTCCGGGTGCGTCTTTGAACATTTTAACTGTTTCATTTTTTTTTTTTTTTTTTTACAAATTGACATGATCGTGTCTATAATACAGAAATTTGCACAGCAGAAGTAAAAGTAAAATGTAATGGAACAAGTTTAGAGAAATCACTTAGAAAATAAGAATTATTAGATTCAAACGTGGGATGACTCTTTAGCTCCCTTTATTCTGTACAATTTCCCTCCTCCTAGGTTCTATAAGAGATGGCAGTAGAAAGCACACAGTCAAAACAGGATGTCTTAAGGTCCTGGCCTAATGATTAACACTTCCAATTAATAAAATCCTGAGATTTTTGAGCTGGGAAGGACCTCGGTCACGTGGCCCGGTGTGCCTGGCCAAGGTCAGCATGGGACATGCCCATGTGTACAGAGGACAGTTCATGCTGGGCCGCCACACCTGTGCATGAGGCTCAGGAGGACTGCACCTGCCACACCAGCCTGCCGCCTCGGGTCCGCCCGGCCTCTTCCCGAGGGCAGGCAGGCTACCGACACAGTGTCATGGTTTTTTTTAATTCTAAGAAGTCAGGAGAGCTCCTGCGTGCCAGGTGACCACACGCCTCCAGGGGACCACCGGGGAGTTACCAAAGGCAGCCGGCAAGCTTGGCTTCAGGTCCTCTTTGGAGCAGCTGCTTGGTAATTCACCTCAGACAGCTCATCCCAGGTCAATCCCAGGTGGCTGCCGGGAAGCAGGTTCACAGAGGCGAGTGACTAGGGGGTGTGGGGGGGAGGGGAATAGCTCTACCTGCCTGGAGAGCTGAGACCACCACGTTTCTGTTTCCATGCGCTGTCTGCTGAGACTCTCTGGTCAGCCCTCCTAGGCAGCCACAGGGAAATGACCTTGGGGGAAACAGATGGGCAGTGTCCCCCTAGCCCAGCCTAGCCCCATTGCCTGCAGGTCACAGGCGGGGTGACAGGGATGCTGGGGCGCCC
Source organism: Typhlomys cinereus (assembly GCA_023101885.1). Taxonomy (NCBI): domain Eukaryota; kingdom Metazoa; phylum Chordata; class Mammalia; order Rodentia; family Platacanthomyidae; genus Typhlomys; species Typhlomys cinereus. The sequence continues at coordinate 3,142,270 of JALPQD010000284.1, forward strand.
TGCCAGGCTTTGTTCTGGTGAGTTTGGCATACAGTCGCATTCCTGGCCGGCGTCCTTTTCTGCTGGCATCCAAGGTATTCTTCCAACCTTCCCTTGGAGAGGAGCCCGTGGGACCAGCAGGACAGGGGGGGGCAGGGGTTGAGGTGGCGGGCTGCAGCTGCAGGTTTCTTGGAGAGGCGCAATCGTCGTTTCCCAGAACCAGTGCCACTGAGCCAGGTGACCTGGACTCTGGTCACAGCCTGTCTGTCGGGGTCAGTGATCTCTTCCTGGCAACAGAGCTCATTTGAGGACTAAGGAAAAGATATCTTAGATGGTAAGTGAGCTCTGGAGGACCTGGAGACTGGTCCTTAATGTACGTGTGTGTGTGTGTGTGTGTGTGTGTGAGCCTGTCAGAGCTACTAGCTGAGTATCCTTTACCCAACATACTTGGTCCCACACATGCTTCCAGCATGGGATCTTATCACATCTGGGAGTATCCGCCTATTCAAAGATCATTGCAGTGCAATGTTTGTGCAGGTATGTGCATGTAGAGGTCAGAGGTCAACCTTGGGTGTCATTCCTCCAGTGGGAAGACATTTTTGGTGGGAGACAAGGTGTCTCATTGACCTGATGCATCTGATTAAGCAGCATCTCTCTTCCATGGGTTCTGAGGCTTGAACTAGGTCTTCACGCATGTACAGCAAGCACTTTACCCATGAGCTGTCTCCCCACACGGCTGGCTCTAAACTCCCACCCCGCTCATCCAGGACCCATGTGAACCTGGAAGAGAGACCCAAGGCTAGTTGTCGACATCCCTCTTGACCCTTATCTGTCACGGTCACTTCCCTGATCTCTCTAGGGGCCTAGCTTTGGAACCTGGACGGTGGTGGGGTGCTCTGGTGCCTTCAGCTCACTCGTTCTTTGGTTCATAGTCTGTGTCGTGTCGTTCCTCCCCCCCCATTGGTCCTTTTCTGTCTCTTGGAATCTCGACACCACAGTCCCTGTCCACACAATAGCACGCAGTTGTCCCTCCGCACCCCTCCCCAAGCTCTGTCTATGTCCCTGGCTCATCGTCTCTGCCAACCGCATCACTATTAAACCTTGAGCTGTCTCTTGCCGTGTCTCCCCGAGGGACCTGCAGAAGGGCGGGGAATGCTTGTCTGTCCCCAGGGACGGGCCAGCCTGTACTCAGTATGTATTTACCTTTGAATCTCCCCAGGGGCTTGGTTCTGGGAAACTCAAAGATACCGTTTAGTTGCTTTTCTTATGTCTGTGACAAAAACACTTGCAAAAGAACTTAGGGAAGGAGAGTTGTTTGGGCTCACAGGATGGCAGGAAGGTGTGCCGGCAAGACGGCTCCAGCCATGGTAGCAGGAATGGGGGGTGGCGGCCACTGTCAGTAAGCACAGGGAGGGGGATACAGAGGCTCAGCCTCTTTTCATCGCCTTCTCCTTCGGTCCTGGCCCCCAGCCCATGGGGTGGTGCTGCCCCCATTCAGGGAGGGTCCTTCTTTTCTCAGTTAAGCCTTTCTGGAAACCTCACAGGTACACGGAGAATGTTTATAAATCCAGTCCATTAATCATCATAGAGACCGACCTATGACGGACAGACGCGTACGTGAAATGTGTGCTTGTATAATCCACGCACAGCACACATGTGAGCCCGTCCATGGTTTTCTTTGCGTTGTGTCTTTTGTCGTTATGGTTTGTTTGTGTAGCAGTTTCATTGCGTGTGTCCCTGGCTGGCCTCAGACTTGATCTTCCTGCCTTGCCCGCCAAGTGCTGGGCTTGTAGTTCATGCCACCGTGCCTGCATCTCACTCCCTGTGCCTCCCCCTTCCTCGCTGTCTCAATGTGTCCTTCCTGGAGCTCTCTATGTATCCCAGGCTGGTCTCAAACTCGCTACCAATCCTCCCGCCTCAGTCTCCCTGGTGCTGGGATTACAGGCATGAACCACACACCTGGATCTTCCACACACTCTAAGTCATTTCAAAGTCACTTACAACGCCTCACACAATGGAAATGCTGTACAAATAGTTGTTGCATTGCATCATTTGGGGGACGATTTAAAAAACAAAAACAAGTCCATTCAGTACAAGGGTAATTTTTTTTTTTTTTTTTTTTTTTTTTTTTTTGTCTGTTTGGTTAAATCCACCTACAGAAGCTGTTGATGTGGCACTGTTTGTGGAATGAATGAATGAATGAATGAATGCAGTGATGGACAGACTGGTTGCCACTGAAGCTCTCTTGCATGGTTTGCCTGCAGCAGATCTTGGAGCCTGCATTGCATGCAGCACTTTTGGTGTAAGTAGCTCTACAAGGGGTTCCTGATGTCACCCCGCCCCAGACTTGGGAGTGGAATGGAGGTGCTTGGACCCAGGCTCCGTGGCCTGGCCTGGGGGTGGGATTGGAGGGTCTGTCTGGACCTGAGCCATCGAACCAGGCAAGTCCTTCCTTCGAAGCCACCCAAGGGCTTCTCACGTCAGTCTGTTATCCTCAGAGCAAAGCCTTGTAGTGTGACTGATTCACACGGGCTCAAGAACGCCACCCCAGAGCCCCGGAGCAGCCCCTCCTGCGCCGTGTACTTCGCTGTGGGAACTCCCCCTGCAGATTGCTTCATTAGCCCTTAGCCACGGGGACCACAAGCTGGCAGTTGTAGGTAGCATGTGAGCCGATTGAAGCTGCCAGGTCAAAAGGCCGGTTACCCGGCTTCCTGGGCATCCGGCCCGGCTTGTGTAATCTGCCCGTCTGTGTGTGGATTTCAAGCTCAACTTTGCTCAGAAATTTTTAAAGATGTTTTAAGAAATTTCTGCAGCGATGCTTTTCTCACCCCTGCTTCTTCCTGCCAGGCAGAGCCAGCCAGGTGCCCGCGGAGGGGTGCCCTGGCTTCTGGGAGGAGGAGAGGCCCTGTGAGCGCCTGTGCTCATCCCCCACAGGAAGCGGCGGGATGAGTCACGAAGCCCTAGCTGGAGCCCACTGTGGGCTGGAAGAGAGACACGTGTTCGTGGCTGGCATCTGGCCTCTTCCGCCCTGGGACCCACACATCCTGGGCAACTGCGTTTCTTCAATGCGCTTGGCCTTGGCTGAGGACACATCCCTGTCCTGTGGGGCAGCCTGCTGGGTAGGAAGGGCGCTTTGGATGCGGGCACCCTGGCGCTCCGTGAGCGCTGGTTCAGTTTAGCCCGAGTAATCAAGTGTTTCTGTAGCCCTGGCCTCTCTCAGTGCAGCGGGAGAGGCCGAGATAGGAGGTCCCACAGTCATCCCCCGAACAAAGGAAGCGCCTCCCTCACATTTGGGTTTATGAGGGAATGGGGAGGGTCTCTGGGTTTAGCAGATTAGTTAGTGAAAGTTCTAGATAGGACCAGGGTCGTCTCACCCAGTCTGCTCTGGTCTGGGAGTTCAGCAGTTTAGGAAGGTTGTAGGCAGGAGATAAGGTGTGGCTGATGCCTGTCTTGGGACACAGGCGCGCGCGCGTGCACACACACACACACACACACACACACACACACACGTACACACTTTTTTAAAAAATGTATTTTTGTGAGTGTGTCAAAGGGAATTATTGTATGTCCCTGTGGAGGACCAAGGCTGACCTCGGGAATCATCCCGGATTGTTTCTACCTCCTTTTTGCTTCACTCTGGGATTTCCTAGGCTCTGCCTTCCAGAGTTGGAAGTGTGGACCACCAGAGCCATTTCTGCCTGGCATTTTTACGTGTGGGTCTGGGATCTGAACTCAGGACTTTCTGCTTGCGAGGCAGAGGCTCAACCTCTCAGCCATCTTTCCAGCCTCCCCCTCTCCCCAAAACAAAACAAAAAAAATCACACACACTTATTTTAATAGCCTGAAGGGAAGGACGTCAGAGAGTGGGAGAGGCAGAGGAAAAACCTTTTCATAGTTTGGTTTCTTGAAGACAGGTCTCCTAGGTTTATCTAGGACTCCAGGGTGCAGGGGGTCACTTGACTCTGGCTTGAGGTTCACAGCACTGTGTGTGACTTAGAAAAAAGCCTTTCAGTTTCAATGAGGAGTAAACTTGCCGGGGCTCCGCTGTCACCCGAGAATAGGAGCCTGCCAGGCCCCCAGGCCACAGTCTGTCCCGCTGAGGCTTCGTGACCAATCCTGCTGCTTCCTCACAGGGCCACCGTCGTCCTTCTCATAGGAGCGGGCATCCCTCGCTGGGCACCTGGGCGGCTGTGCCCAGTGGGGAGAAGCTGGGTCTATGGGAGCACGCATGTTAAACTGCTGACATATCCCAGAGGGGTCATTATTGGACCTGTGGTCTGTGCTTGTCAATCCAGCCACTCCTTTAATAAATTCATAACAAATCACATGCGCAGTGAAAAGCAGAAAAAGGAAATTTATTCATGATGGCTGCATTGGAAAGATGGGCATTCAGTGTCCAAACCCATCTCTCTGAGGTTTTGGTGTGGCACCTGGATTTAAGTAGAGAGAAAGGGCCGTGCAGTTCTGGTCAAAGTGGGGGTCCACCTGCCGCTGTCTCTCATTGCCTGGGCTCCTGTCTTTCCAGCAAGGCGATTGGCAAGTTATCAGAGTTGTGGGGAATCTCTTTTGGGAGACACACTGGCACTGGATCTGATAAATTTTCAGTACTCTGTGAAGTCTCTTTCCAGGTTCCCAGAGTGAAATTCTCCTGGTGGGGGGGATTCCAATTTCTCAGGGTCCATTGTTCTCATGGTCCGATAGCCAGAGCTGGGGAGAGCGCAGCATATGGTTATACTCAGGGGGTCTCCGGGGTTGCCTTAATCTACAGAAAAGGTATTGCTCTGTCTCTCTTCCTATGCTAAGGTCATGTGACTTTCTACTCTGCTGGTCTGTCTGCTCCTGGGCTTTAGGTACAATCAGACAGACCTGGGTGGGGACTGGGTTCTGGCATCTCGCCATATCCTCCCTGGGCATGGCTGGCTCACCTGTGCAGAGGGCTGGCCGCTCCCTCCTGCATGTGCCAGGCCAGAGGAAGCACCTGAGGGCCCCTGAGCATCTCTAGGGGTCCCCCCTTCCCCGGCTGCTCCCGTACTGTGGGGTGAGTCTGCGAACCACGGGTCACTGCAGGGGGCCTCGAACCCCCACCTTCTCTGCCCCAGGCACTTTCAGGGAGTCCAGATGGCACGACTGCTGGCGACTCTGTCCTGGGCCCAGGGGACAGATGCCAGCCATGTCATTGGAGTGTGGGAGCCTCCTTTGCTGCCCCAAAGGACTCTTAGCCCGGGGGAGGGGAGTCGTGTGAAGACCACCACAGAGGGACCTGCTGTCTGATCCCAGCGCTGAGCCTCTAGGTCCTTGGCGTAGGACTTGGAGACAAGCTCTGAGCCAGACCCCACTAATGGCTCAGACGACTTGCTCCCTCTCCATCCTCCTCGGAATTTTTCACTATTAAATTAATTAAGTTTAGTCAGAGTCTCATGTAGGTTCAGCTGGCCTAACAGGATGGGGCAAGGCCCAGCTGAGCCACATCCAACCTTCTCTTGAGTTTTCTTTTTTTTAAAGTATTTTATTGAGAGAGCGAGAGAGAGAACAGGCACACACATGCCATGGTATACGTGTGAAAAAGGTCAGAGGGCAGTTTTCTGGAAGTCAGTTCTCTCCTTCTACCATGCGGGCTCACAGGGATCGAACTCAGGTCTCCAGGGTGCGTACAGGTGCGTTAACCTACTGAGCCATCTCACTGGTCCAAGCTTTCTCTTAATAAGCCTTCTTGTGAGATGCTCCTAGGGTTGCCTGGGTTCCACTGTTGAGCTAGAAATCCTTGGAAGCTGGGCCACTTCTCTCTTAAAACAACAACAACAACAACAACAAACTCCTGAGGCGATTGTGTCACAAAAGGAGTCTGGGGCCTGGCCTAGAACACCTTTGATGGCTGCTCATTTGTCTCCCGCGGCTTTGAGCACTGTCCGGCCCGCTTCTCTCTTTCCCCATGATGGAGCAGACCTTCCGTGCAATTTAGAGACAGTGTCCAGAGAGAAGCAAGAACCCATCCGTTCCGCCGTTACGGGACGTTGATCCCCCCCTGATTTCCTATTTGAAAGGAAAGATAGAACACTCCTTTCAAATAACTCGAGGTTGAGAGCTGGCTTGTTTGCACGCATGAGGCTCCGGTTTGATTCCCAGTACCTTACAAGAGTGGGTGTGATGGCACGTGCTTGTGATCTGGTACCGGCAGGAAACAGGGGTCTTCAGCTACACAGCTGGGGTCGCAGGCTGGCTTCAGGTACATGAATATATATGTCGCTAAATTCTTGTTTTTAGATTGAGTTTCATAAATAAATTAGATAGATAGATAGATAGAGAGAGATAATAGAGATGATAGCTGGATAATGGGTAGAGATAGATGATAGACAGAGAGAGAGACAGACAGACAGACAGACAGATAGACAGACAGAAGCATAAATGGATCAAATTAAAAAGAATCTAATTTGGGGGGGCTGGAGAGTAACTCAGAGCCTGGTTCTAACTAATTGTTCGTCCACTCAGCGAACGTCCAGCTCTTTCCAGGCCACGCCCTCCCAGGGCCCTGTGGAGATTACATCCTGTTGATGTGGAGCTGGCTGAAGGGATTCATTTCATCAGCATCTTTCCTGTGAGGTGGGGCTCTGGCAACTCCTCCTGCGCTTCTCATCCTTGGCTCCCTGGGGGGCCGCAGGCCTTCAGCAGCTAGGGGATCCTTGCTCCACATCCAGATCTAGAAGCAACTATTTCAGGTATATTCTCTCTCTGTAGAGAAGGTTCTAGAAAGTTCTAGAGAAAGGATTCATGGGTGGCCATTTGGAAGGATAGAATTCTCGGGGTCTGGTGAAGGAAATACTGGAGGTGAGTTCTGGCCGGTTTTAACCTCGTATTTGTTTTTAAGATTTGGCATCCCATGTGCATCATATAGTATTATTACTGATTGCTTGTTATTTCTTTGCTTTATTTTGTTTGAGACAGGGTCGCACTGTATAGCAAGCCCTGCTTCTTGTTTTGTAGCCTAGGCTGACCTTGAACTCACGGAATCCTGCCTCTCCGCATGTCCAGGGCTGGGATGACTGGTGTGTGCCACTATGCCTGGCTCCAGTTTACACTGGGTGTGTCTGCTGGGTGCCTCCCAGGGGGTGTGGCTCTGAATGTCAGGCAGGGAGGAGGCCTTAGGAGATGGGCGGGGCAGGGTCCTCTGTACCCCAGCTCTCCTCCCTAGAGAAGGGGTGGCCCAGGCAGCGGTCCCTGGCACAGCCTCCCGCCGGCTTCCCTGGGAAAAGCTGCTGGCCCTGGCTGCCTCTGAGAACACACACATGGGCTGTGGACACTGTCTGAGAGCATGGGGGGCCCTCGGGGACATGGAGGAGACACGAAGGTGCTCCACTCTCCCCGGTTTGCCGTGAAAAGTGCCCAGCAGACCAGGAAAAATGGGCTGCCCTGCATGGGTCCTGCTGCTATGCCTGGGCATGGGCGTGGGCAGTGCCTCCTTCACTCATTCATTCATTCATTCACTCCTGACCCCTTTGGCCTCCACTGTTGTCCCTGTGTGTCTCCCCGGAAGGTAGAAGCCCACCCTGCTTGCTGTAACCCCCAGGGCTTGGAGCGTGCTGCCTGTCCCTCACTGGCTCCTTCATTTCTTCCACCCTGGGCAAGTGACTCTGGTGTGGCACCCTGGGAGCGGTCCCCGCTCTGTAAGCCTCGCTCCCAGGACAGCCACCTCCTGCCTGGACCCTCTGTCCCAGGGGCAGGCTCCCCCCCCCCCCAGCTCCCCTGTGCAGTGAACCTCGTCCAGCCTCCCTGGTGGGCTTTCGTTCATGTCGATCCTGACTCTAGGTGCTCAGGGGAATCCCCAGCAAGGGGTGTGAGGTGATTGCTTCCTTCATCCACTCCGGCTGAGGGGCTCCTGTGTGCCCCTCACCGTCCTGGGGGGGAGGTGATAAGCAAGTTACTTTCCAGTCACTGCTATGATTAAAAGTGTGAGTGCGAGTGTAAATGTGTGAGTGTGTGTGTGTGATGCATGACACATATGTGGAGGTCAGAGACAGCTTGCAGGAGTCAGTCCTCTCCTTCCGCTCTCTGGGTTCCAGGAATTGAACTCAGGACATGAGGCTTAATGGGAAGTTCTTTGGCCTGTGCAGAGCCATTTCACAGGCCCAGGACACATTCTGGAAGGAAGTAGCGTTCAGGGCGTTGGACATGGTGGTATGACGTCATTGGCTGCTGTTGGGCCGCATTCCTCTGTCCCGGGTCCTGGAAGGCATGCAGACCCTGGGCTGCAGGCTGGACCGGCCTGATGGCTTAGCGAGCAACAAACAGACGCAGAAGCCGGACAGCAGATGGCTTCCAAGGATAGTTACAGGTGGAGGGGCGGCAGCGCAGGCCCAGCCAGGAGCCGCTCTTCCCTGGGGCAGAAAGGATGTTTCGGCCCTGCAAGGTGGCAACTGTCCTGTTGGCAGTGGGTCCACTGGGGACCGTGACATTTGCCTTCCATGCAAAGCATGTGGCCCTTCGGTTGCTCAAGAGCGAGCATTGTCTGACAGGAGGGAGCAGGTGTGTTAGAAAGCCAGGTGGGGCTGTGTGTGTGTGTGTGTGGTCAGGGTTCACTTGCTACCATCCCTTTCTGGCCTGTCTCTCCCCCCTTCACTCCCATGCTGTCCAGGGAGCATTGGAAGCCCACCTGAGGGGCTGCAGGGGGGGTCTGGTGCTTTCTGGGAAAAGCTTCCAGCTTCCTTGAGTTGTTGGGAGGTGGGGAGGGAGGACCAGAGGCGTAATGAGGGTCAGGATGCTTGTCAGCTCGGAGCTGACTCCGCCCTGGGTCTCAGGTAGAGCTTAGCTCAGATGCAGGTGTCTGTGCAGGGGGGAAGACAGGGGAAGGGGGGAAAGGGCGGAAGAGGAGAATGGGGGAAGGGGGGAAGGGGGCAGAGGAAGGGGGAAGAGAGAAGAGATAGGGGGAAGAAGAGGGAGGGGGAGGAGGGAGGGGGAGGAGGGAGGGGAGGAGGGCGGAGCTTCCCCTGCTCAGGGTTTGCTGTCCTCCTCAGGATGCTCCTCCCACTGCCTGGAGCTTTTCAGTAGTCTCTATTCTCCTGGGGCTGCAAGCGGACACCCTCACCTGGAAGGAGCCACCTGCATCTTTAGCCCCCTCTTCCTGGAGAGACCTGTGACACACAGGAGATGATATTCTCCTGGGAGCCTGTGACCTCCCGGGGGCCCAGTGCCTGGCTAACAGGCGGGTGGATTATAATTAGAACATGCCTGTCCCTGCCAGCTTAGAGCTGCCGCTGGACCACGTGTCTGCGGAAGGCCAAGGGCGCCCGCCTGGAGACAGACTGCTCTCCTCTGGTCCTGTGGCACAGTGTGAAGGAACTTTGAGGGGAGGCAGGGAACGGCTCTCAGGAGACTCATGGATACCCTTTTAAGGGACTGTGGGGGGCAGTGAGTGGCTCCCAGAGACTCATGGATACCCCTCTAAAGCACTATGGGGGACAGGTTGTGAGTCCCAGGAGACTCATGGACAGCCTCTAGGGGACAGCAGGAGGATAAGGCAGCAGAAAAACAGCTGTGTGAGTGGTCCAGCCAACTTAACCCCTGTGAACCTAACCTCTGCTTCCCATCTATTGGATGAAGCCAAGCACCCCTTTGTCATTGGGGGGTGTGGGTGGAGGACTCAGTGAGTCTAACTCTGCCTGTCACCTGGGCTCCCAGAGGCAGTGATGTCAGAGCTGAGGGGGGCACAGCCAGTTGGGGAGATGGGCGTGATGCTCGGAGATGGAGGAAGGGGTCTCTGCCCTGCCGAGCAGGACTACAGCTTTCTGCAGGGGAGCTCCCGGGGAAACGCCAAGCGCTCCCACACTGCTTGCTCCGGAGACAGCTCTAATCACGCTACCTCCCGACACACTGGAAGATTCTCTGGGAAATTAGTGGAAGGGCCCCGGCGTGCTCCCTCATTCCCGCGCTGGGCATCCCAGAACCTCCCACAGTCCAGCCCCTTTAGCAAGGCCATTAAGCCCAAGTGGGGTCTGGGGCATTTTATAAGGTGAAAGCTAGAGTATATTTTTCTCAGCTTGAAAGTGAAGCCAGCGACCATACAGATCAGGAAATCAAAGAGTAGAGAAGTCAGGAAACTTGGCTGAGGTCACAGCAGTAGATGGGAAAGTCAGATTTAGTGATGCTTTGTGCTTCAAAGTAGGTAGCAGGAGGCGAAGGTCCCATCCATCATTCCCGGTAAACTTACACTGAAAGTCCACAGAGCTGTGACATCAGTTACTATGCTAAGAGAATGTTTCTTTAAAAGCCTTTTGTTAAAACAAACAAGTTCCTGGCTTCAAACACCTTAAGGAAATTGTTTTATTTATTTATTTGTTTGTTTGTTTGTTTTGTTTGCTTATTTGCTGCTATCTACCTATATCTATTCATCTATCTGTTTTGTTAATGAGTTAGTGTGGTAGTTAGATGCAGGCATCAGCTTGACACTTGAGGGCTATAATGATTACTCCTAATTATTGCTGTGAGAGAACACGCAAGGTCAAGTAACTTAAAGGAGAAAAGGAGACTTATTCACCTTAGGGTTCCTGAGGGGAGATAAAGTCTTTTGCTGCGGAGGGGGCATGGCTGGTGGCTGAAGCTGTAGGCTACATCAAGGCAGACATGCAGGTGGCTGGAGGATTCCTGGAGAGTCTCTCTTCTTCTCTTAGTCTCTTGTTCAATGGATCCTTTTATCTGGTCCGATATGGGAGGTTCCAATGGGATCTAGGGCTGGTCTTGTAATGTATTGATCTGGATAATCTCTTCAAGTGGTCTGATAGCTGGTCTTAGTCAATACCAGGTGTGGTCAAGTTGACACCCAGGATTAAGTACCACAAGAGCTGAGCCTTTATGTGTATCTGTGGAGAATTTATAGTTAAGGAAGGCCTGAGCAAGCCTGCAGGACCATTCTCTGGGCAGGTGGGTCCCAGGGAAGAGTCGATTCAATACTTTGGAATATTCAGCATACTGTGACAGACTTGCTGTCTGGCCAATGAGGGTGGCCTCTCTTGGCAATTCCTGTGGAAACGGTGTGGCCAGCTCCCTCTGCCTCTAGTATTGGTGTGAACTCTCCCGGCAAGCTGCAGTAGGAACTGTAACCAGAATGGTAAGCAAGAATAAAATCCTTTTTCCCCCTAAATTGTTTGGTCAGGAATCAATCAGTAACGTAGACATACTGCGACATTAACGTTTTGATTTTCTGAGACAGGGTCTCCTGTAGCCAGGCTGGCCTTGGCGTCCCTCTTAGCTCAGAATGACTCCGATCTTCCTGCCTCCACCTCCTTCCTGAGCTGAAGAGTCCCCTGCCCTGTGAGAACTCTCTTTTCCTTCCATTGGTTTCAGTCTCCATTTTTTCCTTGACACAGTTTCTTCCCCGACCGCCATTTGCACACTGGGACCGGCCAAGGGGGAAGCCCCTGGCTGTGGGCCACCTGCTCCTGGCAGTCAACCTTTGGAGCCCAGCCGCATCTTTACGTGGCACAAACCCCTCCCCCCACGCCGAGAGGTTCCAGAAGCTGAGGAGACCTTGTGGGCGCGCAGTGTGTTTATGGTCTGGCCCTTTCCAGGAGGACGGGCTGGCGTCCGGTGCGAAGTGCGCGGCTCTGCAGTCCACTCTCTTCCAGAACACTCCCTCCGATGCCATCCCGGGCTGCTATTTAGCGAACGCTGATGCGGCGCCTACTGCGTGCTAGCACAATTCTACGCGTTTGCTAGACAAGCAGTTCCTTGCCTGGTTTTCCCCACTTCACAGATGAGATGATAAATCAGCCAGGTGACACCTGATGACGTAGGCTGTATACAGTTAGAGTTGAGTCCAGGTGGCCTGGCTGCACTGTCCTGCTAGGACCAGCCCTTAGGAAGTGACCTCTGTGAACCCTTGCACAGGCAGGTGAACCCCTACGTAGGGTGAGCCCCGTGCGCAGTCAAGCTGGTCAGGCCCTGACTCACAGACATGCCTCTTGCTCTCTCTGCCTGTCCCTGACTCTTCTTCCCACCCTGCCCAGCAGCCCACATCACCCGGAGATCACCGAGCTCTGGTCCCTGCTAGCCAGGCTGCCCGGCCAAGTGACCATGAACATTGTTTCTTTGTTGAAAATGGCCCAGGAAGGCGGGCCAGCTGTCCTCACTCCTCAGAGTGCTCGAAGGCTTAAGAAAGCACTGATTCCTCATCTAGAAACAGCCACTGGGTCTAATCACCCAGGGTGAGTGGGCTGCGCCCCTCGGGACTCTGCCTTCCAGCCCAAGGGCCCAAGGGCTGGTAGCTAAACAGACAATGAATTCCCACATCTTCTGGTGGACCTGAGACTCGAGCCCGCAGTGTAGCTCTTCAGCAGGGAGGAAAGGCCACGGAAGCTCGTAGCATCGACTCAGTGGAATATTGTGGGCCCTTCAGGTTAGAGACACGAGAGACTGTCGCAGTTCCATTAGCTTTGTGAGGGTCGAATCCCTAGGGAGGCCGCTGAGAATTTCAGCTGCTTCCTCAGGGAGAGAAATATACACAAAATACTGCTTGGGGTGACAGCTGTTCCTAGTACCCTGGTGGTCCGCCCAGGGGTCTAACACGCTGCCAGAGCAGGTGGGGGAATGATCCCTCTTGGGAAATGACATTTGTGAGCACTTCTGGTGTGGGGGGTGAACAGTTGTGCTCTGGGAGGTCCTCGTCTAGATGGGGGGGGGGCGCTCAGAGCACCCTACATGACCTTTCCAGAGGATGAAAGAGACAGCTGTCAGTCAGCCAAGAGCAGGGCTTGCTGGGGGCCCTGGGGGTTCACCTGGGTGCTCTTGGCGCCGAGTGGGTGTAAGAACGTGATTTCTCATCAGATGAGTTCAGTGTCTCCCGAGCTTTGAAGAGGAGAGGTGCTGATCTGCTGTGGTCTTGTGGGAAGGTGAGAGACCCCGCAGCTGGCAGACCTCAGGGAGGGGGTGTCAAGGGCCCACGTGAGAGCTTTGCTCAGCTGCCCATCCTGGAAGCCAGACTCTGAGGGTTCACTGCCAGCCGCAGGCACTCCGGGGACACCCCTGGGGAAGGCTCGCCAGGCGTCTCTCGTTCACCCAAAGCAAGGTGGGGTGTTGCCCCTGTGCTTTAAGAAGGCCCCCTGGGGAGAGGGCGTCTCACTTGCCATCCTGTCTCACACAGCGAGTGGGGGGGAAGCCCCCCTCCCCGTCGCTGTGACTCCTTCCTTGGCTCACTTTGCTGCCTGGCACTGGGTCTGATGCTGGCCTGTCTCAAGTCGGGGTCTTCCCCTGGGCAGGGGAGCTGGCCTCTTGGAACCTCAGTTTCTCTGACTGGACGGTGAATAGTCACCCACCCCACCCAGGCTCCAGGGGGTCTTCAGTACCGCAGTGAACCACTTCTAGGCTGGCCCCCTGCGTGGGAGCTCTGGCCATTGTAAATGATATTTTTAAAATATTATTTATTTATTTATTTACACTGTGTGTGTGTGTGTGTGTGTGTGTGTGTGTGTGTGTGTGTATCAGAGAGCACTGTGTGTCCCTATGGAGGGCCAAGGGTGACTTTGGGAATCATCCTGGATCACTCTGGGATTTCCTAGGCTCTGCCTACCAGAGCTGAAGTACAGGCCGATGCCATTTTTATGTGGAACCTGGGATCCGAACTCAGGGATCTCCTGCTTACAAGGCAGAGTCTTAACCCCTAAGCCATCTCTCCAGTTCCTTGTAACTGATATTTGATAACATGTTATCCAAACCTCAGGAACCTTCCTCTGCCTCCGAAGAGGAGTGGGAGGACCCCCCAGTGAATCATAGGTCACTGAAGAACTTGAGGTGGGGGCAGGCTGGTAACAGTCGGTCCGCAGCTCGCTGTGAGTGTGGTTGGGTGTTTATATCTTGAGAGAGAGAGAACACTTGCATACACGCATGTCATGGTGCATGGGTAGAGGTCAGAGGAAACTTTTGGAAGTCAGTCAGTTCCCCATCCTCCTTGTGGGCTTTCAGGGATCAAATTCAGGTTGCTACGTTTTCAGTTCAGACATCTTGCCTGCTGAGCTGTCTTCCTGGCTCTCAAATTTTTACTCCTGAGAGAGGGAGCCCCTTGCATGTGCAAGTCCTTCAGATGGGATGGGTCTCCGACACTTTAGATGTCCCTGCTCCTATGTGGCAGATTGGAATCGGATTGTGCAACAATGTAGCCTTCGTCCACATGGATAGCATGTGAAGGACACTCTGCAATTGGTTACTCCCGCCCAGGGCTGGGACAGGCTGTAACATGGCGACTGGTACCATTGGCCTTTAGAAGCTTGAACCGAAGATGGTCCCTAGTCCTTTGTGCTGCTACGGGCACGGCTATTGCACAGCATGTATTTCCGGTATTTCTCCTGAGTCTAGCGGCAGCAGCCCCAAGGTGGGGTGGAAGCGACCCTTCTCTCCCCCTCACAGCCACCTTCCACTTTAAAGCTCACCTGTTTGGGAGGGCCGGGAAGTCGGGGGTGGGGGAGGGGAGGGGGACACTGGCCCTGTTTTAGCCAAGAGGAGACTGGGGCATCATGGCTGGGTGGGGGAGGAGCCTGCAAGGAGACCCATGTCCCCCAGTTCCCTGCATATGTCCTGACTTCCTGCCCTGGACCTTGGAAGGTCTTATTGGGTGGGCAGAGTCTCTGCTGAAGACCACCTCTGCCTTCCCTGGCCTCTCTGAACAGGCAGCAAGTGTGTATCTAAGACAAATACAGACAGAGGGACACCCAGTCAGCGTCCCACTGGCTTGGCTTTGATTAAAAACAAAAACCATGGGGCTGGAGAGGTGGCTCAGGGGTTAAGCCTCTGCCTTGCGGGCGGAAGGTCCTGAGTTCGGATCCCACGTATAGACACCAGGCCGAGGCAGGGGCAGCCTGCGTTTCTGGTCCTGATAGGGCGGAGCCTGTGAATCCCGAGGCAGAGTAAACAAGGAGGAGGTGGAGGCGTCCATGGTGGTTCCCGAATTCGTCCATGGTTCTACACATACACACATACACACACATACATACACACACCTGCACACATGCATACACACGCACAATTGAATAAATAATAAATAATTAAAAAAAAAAACCTAGCAAACGCCTTTGCCCACCTACTAAGTTCCAGCGGAGGGGGTTGGGGGGGCGTTTTTATATATATTTCCAGATTCATGGTCTGTCCATTCATAAATGTTTGTGCGCACCTACCACGTGTCAGCATCTCTTCCGGGGACTAAGTCCTTCGTTGGGACCCAGGCAGTTTCTGTTCTCACAAGAGCACAAGCTCAGGGTCTGGACAGCCGGTCCCGGAAGTCAGGGCTGCTGATCTCCGCTCTGATCTTAGGAGGCCTGCAGCTGTAAGAATCGTGTGGGCCGCAGTTCTGTGTGGAGAGCTGTTGGGGTGCTGCAGTAAGTGGACCATAGCTTTTAGGGTACCTGTTCTTCGAGGGCTAGAGGATCCTGCAGGAGGTGGGACACAGCTTATAGGAGTGCCTGCTCTTCGGGGGTTCAGAGAGCTCCTACAATGGGGGGACACAGTTTGTATGGGAACGTCCTTTGACGCTCAGAGGGTCCTGCAGGTCGAGAGGGAATGGAGCCTGTGACATGTCAACCCCACACACATTAGGCGACATTGGTCTCTGTTTTACACCCTCTGGCGGGTTGGTGCGGCGTGCCTGGTCTTGTCCTTGGAGAGCTCCCTGTTTAAGAAGTTGGCAGGCGGTGTCCTTGGAACCGAATCGGGTCCCTGATGGCCACGCGTCTCTCACTCAGCTCTTCATTTCTGTGGCCCTCGGCCAGGGTCCCGCCCTAGTGCCCTGGGCAGCGCTTGGCTGAACCCATCAGCTCGAAGCTCTTGAGGTGTCCTGGGCCACAGTGGGTGCGCTCGGCCTGATGGTGACATGCGTGCTGGACGTCCAGGGACTCGGGAGGCTGAACCAGGTGGCCCAGTCAGGCTTAGCAGTTTGAGACGTAAGAGGAGGGAAGGAGAGAGAGAACGAGAGAGAGAGAGGGAGAGAGAGAGAGAGAGGTGAGAGATAGCTGATACATCTAAAATCCACACTGTGTTCTAAGACTATGTGGTACCTCTAAAATCCCCCCTATCCTATAAAAGCCCTGTTGTGTCCCTTGAGTTCAGCTCGATGGAAGGCGTGTCGTGTGGTGTCTGTGGTCACTGGCTGACAGTTGGCTAAGGAGTCACTGATTTCATTGGCTGGGGAGGTGGGGTTAGCTGGCCAGGCAGGTCTGGTGGGTTCTGGGACTTTCCCTCTGTGGCTAGAATCCTGCCTCAGGGGGCCAAGGTGCCAGGGATGGGGCCAGTCCTAGCAGGGCACAGGCCTCTGACTCAAAGGGCCAATAAGAGCAGGGTAGGGGAGGAGCTGTCCGTGAGGGGACGCTGGGTGGTGTGAGGAAGGCGAAGACAGGTGCAGGGACAAGAGGTGACTTCCTGGCTGGCCCCGCCCCCCTGAACCCAGACCTGTCGCTGGTAAAGAACTGTGTGCCCTGCTGGGTCATGGGGGCGGGGGCGGGGGGCAGGGCTGCCTCTCCAAGGTTCCCTTCTTTCTGCACGGTAAGGATGGTGCTGAGCCAGAGGGGTAGGGGGGTACCTGGGGTGCTCCGACCTCACCCCCCTCTCAAGTCCCTTTTGCTGGCAGTGGTGGGGGAAGGTCCACTCATCTCTGCCCAGTCAGGACACAAATGGTGGTCACTTTAGAGTTTCTAGATCTGTGAATCAAGGTGACCAGGAGGAAGGTGACATCAGGTGGCACCTGACATTTTAGGTGCACCAGTCCCTCGTGACCTTCAGTGCCTCTGGGGAGTCAGGAGACAGCGAGCGGCCTCGAGGCGGGATCTGTTGGACTTTGGGGATCCCAGCTCTACTTTGCCTCCTCCCCCCATGTTCTGGAACAGAAGTGGTAGAAGCAGTGCAGGCCAGAGAGTAGACGTGGCTGGGTAATACAGGTGTACTTAGAGGACGGCCCGATTTCTAATCTCGGCCCGTGTGAACTCAAACCAGGTAACAGCTGGTAGGAGCTCCTCCCTGCCTGCCTTGAACACTACAGCTGTACGGTCACCTGGAACCTCAGGCACCCCGGATCCGACCTCATCGGCTAGGACAGGTGCTGATTGGCAGGCCCCTCCCCCACGCCTGTCACACTATTTCAGCGCACGGTTCCAGGGTACGGCCCATCACGGCAGGAGACTCGGCATCGGGAGCCGGGAGGTCACATCCGTCACGAGAGACAGGGCAGGGGGCCAGCGCCGCGACCTGGTTGCCTGTGCTCAGCCAGGCCTCTCCATCTTTATCCCCCTCCCCCAGGGGTCCGCGCCCTGTGGGCTGGATCTTTCCACATCATTTCTGCAGCCAAGACCCTCCCTCCCAGGCCTTTATCTACAGCATCCCTCCCAGGCGTGCCTGGCAACAGTTGCGGTCAACTGTCATAGAGCCCATCCTAGAAAGTCTATCTGGGGCTGGGGGTGGCTCCGTGGATAAAGGTGGGTCTCCGGGGGAGTCCCGCCTTCCGGGTCAGCAGCAGGTTGACCACCACAGCGTGTGTGGCTGGCTGCCTGAGGGATTCTGAACCCTGGCCAGCTATCAAGGGCTGGCTTCTAGTCAGTGGGCGGAGGTGGGCATGGCGTCCAAAGCCCTCTGCATCTCACGGAGTCTATCAGCCTGTGGACACCCTGGTTCCCTCCAAGGAGAGAGAAAACCCAGGGATCATTCCTAGCTGTACAGTCGGCCCGCCTGAAGGACTGTTGTAAGGTTGACCAGGGTGGTACAGGACGCCTGGCTCCATGATCAGAGAACGTATGGTGTGAGTCCCCGGCCTTCCTCTTCATACCTGTCCCTAGAGCCGCCTTCTGTTAGTGTCCAGGCAGGGAAGCCCCCGAGAACCATTCTGCCGCAGCCTCTGCCCCCAACCAGGCAGCCTTCCCATAATGCACTGGTTTGGGATGAAAACCAGCTCTGGTGAGTTTAGTTCCTGAAATCCATGTAGCACATGTGGCCAGAGGGAAGGAGAATAGAAGGGTGTGGACCCGTGTGGACAGGGAAGGACTGAGTCACCGAGGAGGGAGCCCGGTGAGTCCACTCCCTGGGGAACGACCACTTCCGACTTCAGTTTATGGCAGGCGGCCCTGGCGGGAGGGACCGCGTTGAACAGTGGGGCGTAACGCTCAGAAGACCCGTCACAGAGCTGGCTTGCCCTCGTCCTGATCCGGGGTTCCAGACAAAGTGTTAGCAGGTGGTTAGGATTCGCACAGAGGGGACGTGACCGGGCGCAGCATCTGGGGCTGCCTGGTTCTGGGCTCCCAGTTCTCGAGCCCACACCCGGCTTATGGCCCGAGGGCACTTTTGGACCTTGGATGGAATTTAGATACCACCTGAAGATGACCCACACAGAGTTGGCTGCCCCTGGCTCCCACAATGCTATCTTTCAACGGGGTCCTGTCACGGGCATGATCAGGCAAGCTGTATAGCACCAGAAGTCTAAGAACAAAGGGTGTACACTTGGACTGTCCAGAGTTCAAGTCCTGCCTGAGTTATCCTGGTGAGTTCAGCCAAGGTTCTTGGTATTGTTGGACCTTGGTTTTCTAGATCTTTGTCCCGTAATAAACTAGTTGATAGCTGTGTCCTAGGGTCAGGAGCGTGCAGGCTGCTGCATAAACCCTGCCCCAGTGCCTGTTACTGAGCATCTGAACTCACCACTTCTTCGAGGTTGTTTACTTTCTCTGATTTACTTTTTCCCTTTGAGAATGCGACGAGTACCAGGCACGTGACGGTCCCTGTGGAAGTCTGCCTTTGACCTGGCTTTGCTTGCAAGGGTGTGGGCATGTGTTTAGGGATGCTCCCTACGGGCACGAGGCTCTGTTCTCAGCAGGTACCCCCATGTCACTGGAGGGCAGGCAGCACTGTGGTGTTTGCCAACTCCCAGGGGAAGTCGCCTTTGGGGTGCTGGGGGAGTTGAGGCAGGACGCCTTTCGAACTTGACCTTTTTTGGGGGAGAGTGAACCCCTCACTAGTGCAGCCAAGGAGAAGAGTTCACCTTGGGGCCCAGCGTCATGGACCAGGAAGAGAAGGAAGAGAAGAGGGGCGTCCAAGTGGACCCCGGAAGGCAGTGCTCAGAGCCCCAGGGGCCATATTGGGCATCTCTTTCAGTGCCAGGAACCTCCGCCCTCCGCAAGGCCAGAGACCAAGCTGCAGCTTGGCCGTTTGCTCTGGGGGTCCAGGACCAGGGCCAAAGGGGGCTCAGGGTGGACGGCGTGAGGTCCTCCCTTCTTCCTGCCCCCTCTGGCCCACAGCCTGAACTGCCTGGACTCTTCGGGTCCTGGCTTCTGGCCGGGCCATGAAGAACCTAGAGTTTACTCTGATAGCCTAGCCCTCTGGCGAGGCCTCCCACAGCTGTAGCGTCTCTGTTGCTTGGAGACCCCAGCGGGTTTGGCGACATGGCTTCCCCTTCTCTCTGCTGCCGGTGACTGCTTGTCCCATGGGTCCCCATTAGGGTCCCTATGAAAATCTTCAAGAGTTGGCTCAAAGGACACCTAAAGAGCATTTGCAAATGTGGGGAGAAAAAGCAGTTGGAAACTAGAGGGCAAAGATTTTTATGAAACTGTAGAGTAGCACACATGCAACCGATTTACTTAAAATACAGTTGAACCGCCAGCAGCTCAAAAACATTCTTTTCAAAATGATCTGTCTGAGTTCATGAGGCGCCGTGTGTGCATGTGTGTATGTGAACATGCATGTGTGTGTATGTGCGTGTGCGTGCGCATCTGGTGTGCGTGCGTGTGCATGTGTTGCGTTGGTGTGCATGTGTGTGCATGTGTGTGTTGTGTATGCATGTGTCCCCATGCTCCAGGTTCAGCTTTCCCCTTCTTTACTGTGTCTTCATGTTTGGAACCTTCAGCCTTCTTTTGAGTCTTCATGAATACGTAGCAGGTGGGGCCAGCTGGGTGGCTCAGCGGGTAAAGGCGCTTGTAGTGAAGCCTGATGACCTGAGTTTGATACCCAGAGTCTGAGAAAAGGAGGAAGAAGGGAACCAGCTCCACTGAGTTATCCTCTGACTTTCCCATGTGCACCATGGCTCACCCATCATACACACAATAATCATTATTTTATTAAAAAGTCTATGACGAGCATAGTTCTTTTTCTATTTTTTAAATACTGGCTCAACTAATCAATCAAATGATGAGAATCCCCTCCCAGGACTTGGGCTCTGCTGGCTGCCACAACTGTTGATGCCTGTTCCGCTGAGGGGCCGTGTGACCACCCCTCTGAGCCAATCATGGGACGGGGCCACGGTGGATGACCCCACTCCCAGGGCCTGCATTCAGTAGTGACCCGGTGCACACGTCCCCGGTATAGCAGCCAGCCTGCCCCCTGCCCCAATCCCAGAGGTGATGGCAAGCTGCTCTCTGCACGCACGCTGCTTCCATCAGATGCACAGTGTTTTAGGTGCATCTGGACAGCTGTGGGCCCGCGTAGGAAGCCTTTCCTTAACGAAGGCCATGAGGAGATAGACAGCCAGAGAGGTTAAGTGGCTGGCTGGATGTCACACAGCACCTCGTGTTGAGTAATTTCGGTTGTTGGTTAGGTACGTCTGTGGTGGGTTTTCCAGGAGACCCACTCTGTCTGTGGATAGCGCCCTCCCATGGTCTGGGGTCCTGGACTGAACCAAAAGTGAGGAAGGAAAATGCCGCAGAGTAGCCTGGGTGTCCCCTTTCCCTGCTTCCTGGTCTGCCCGGGGGTAAGCCCACGGCCCCTCGCCACGCGCAGGAGCTGGGCCTGCAGCCGTGCCTTCTCCATGGGACTCTTGGAGAACCAAGAACTTCCCACCACAAGAATAAGGTGCCCTCTGCCTTCTAGTTGTTGGTATCTTGTTTGTTTGTTTGTTTGTTTGTTTGTTTGTTTGTTTGTTTGTTTGTGTGTTTGTTTGTGACAGGGTGTCTGGCCCTCCCAGGTAGGCTCATCTGGCCTGCATGCCTCAGATATTCTCCTGTCTCCATTTCTCCAGTGCTGGGATTGCAAGCACACTTGTCGTACCTAACGTGGGCTCTGGGGGATCCAACTCAGGTCCTTGTGTTTGCAAAGCAAGCCTCGTTACTGACAGAGCCATCACTTAGCCCCTCATTTGCTCTTCTGAAGCTTCCCTTGATATAAGCAAGGCTGACACTTTGCTCTCAGGCCCTGTAGAGCAGGGTTGCTAAGCCTGTGCCCAAAAGTGTGGTGTGGGCCCAGATGTTTGTCCAAGTCAGGGAGCGCGTCCCCTCCTGCTGGCTGTCACCTGGGGCCTGTGTCCTGTCGAGGCCCTGGTAGAATTCAGGGTGAGCTTGTCCTCACTTGGCTCTAAGCGATGACTTTCTTTCACTTGCGCAGGAGGTGGCAAAGCCCCTCTGGTATTCTCAGGGCCTGGCTCCCTGTCACAAGTATTTTTAGGGTGTGTTGCAGCTGTCGCACATGCCTACAAGGGTCACTTTTGTTCAACACTTATTTCAACGTTGCTGCAGTGATGAGATATCCATGGTCACATCCTGTGATTTACCCCATCGATAAAGCGGTGTGTGTGTATGTGGCTATGCAGGTGTGTGTGTATATATGTGCTTGTGTATGTGTTGGCATGTGTGTCTGTGTCTATGTGTATAAATGTGTGTGCCTGCATTTCATAACTTGAATTTCAGTATTTAGTTACTTAATCTTAATATGACCAACTTTCTCAAATTCTTGGCGTTTGGCTGGCGATGTAGAGCAGTTGGTAGAATGCTCGTCTAGCGCGTCAAGTTGTGGTTCAACTCCCAGCACCACGAATAAACTGGTCAAGGGGTGCACACCTGTCGTCCCAGCCCTCGGGAGGTCCCAGGTCCCAGGGCTTCCTCAGCCTCATAGTGAGTTTTAGACTAGCCTGGGCAACATGAGACCCTGTCCGAAAAAGAAACAAAAAAAAAAAGCAAAAAATCCAGTAACAAACAAAGGCTTAATCCAAGAAAGGGCTCATAGCAAAGGTTAAAAGCAGGGGCCTGTCTGTGCCTGCAGCTTCCCTGCCGTGCCTGCAGCTTCCCTGCCGTGCCTGCAGCTTCCCTGCGTGCCTGCAGCTTCCCCTGCCGTGCCGTGCCTGCAGCTACCCTGCTTTCAGGCAATTGTTACTCAGTGTTGCAGAGACCATCTTGTTTCTGTGTTAATTCCTGGAGGGTCCCATGGAATTGGCACCCCGAGCAAGAGATTCTGGACTGATCTCCTCTGGCTGAGCTGTATTCTGCAGACATAGGGGTGCACCTTCGAGTCCCCCGAGCCAGCATGCAGGACTCCCCTTGGGTCTTTGGTGATGGGCGATGGAGGGGGGCACTGCCTTCTGCGTGGCCTCTCAGGCTCCCCAGATGCCTCTCTGTCCCCGCACTCCTTGCTTCAGAAGAGCCAAAGCAGAAAGAACGTTAGACAGCAGATCAGAGCTGCAACACGCCCATATGAAGCCTGCGCGAAGGAGTTGCTTTTCCAAAGACTCATTCAGGGACAGGGCGTGGCCTCGGGGTGTGTATGAAGTTGTTAGGGGAAAAAAAGTCAGAACAGCTCTGAAAGAAACACTGCTGGGGGGCTGAGCCTCGATTCTGAGCTGGGTTCTCAGGACGCCGCTGCGGGAGGCCGTCTCCAGCCGCCCACCAGCGTCCTGCAGCTCAACACACTGCTCCTGGCCTTTGCCACCCACCCCGTGTCCTCTGCCCCTGCATACAACTGTCGGCCTTCACCAGTGTGTCTTTGTCTTCTACCGGTTCTTCCCGCCAGCGCTGTGGGGGCTGGGGCCAGTTCTCAGCCAAAGCCTGTTATGCAACCCGCCCTGTTCACACAAGGGCTTAGTCTTTCTCAATGGTAAGGCGATTGTGGTTCTTCCTGGGACTCTTCCCAAGGTGCCAAGGGTAAACAAGGGGAACTGCAATGGCCCCACCAGCCGCGGGGCAGTCATCCTTCACCCCGTGCCCCGCCCCTGCCAGAGACAGCCAGCCTCATGTCACATGTGTGAATAACCAGGCCTGGGTGCGGCCAGGACGCTTCGGGCTGAGCTGTTGTGAGTTACACGGATCCAGTCATGACCAGACTCCCACCTGCCACTGACATTATTAGATGTGGAGCGTTGAGACTACTGGATACATCATTGCGCTCTCTCTCTCTCTCCTCTCTCTCTCTCTCTCTCTCCTCATCTCTCTCTCTCGCTCTCTC
>JALPQD010000285.1:600000-793056 GCA_023101885.1 Typhlomys cinereus
TGGCACAGTCACTGCTACCAACTCTCAACAGTTGGGATCTTGTGAAATTAAAGAGCTTCTGTTCAGATAAAGAGATTGTAGGGGCTGGAGAGGTGGCTCAGGGGTTAAGCCTCTGCCTTGAAGGCAGAAGGTCCTGAGTTTGGATCCTAGACCCCACTTATAGACACCGGGCAGAAGCAGGGGCAGCCTGCGTTTCTGGTCCTGGTAGGGCGGAGCCTGTGAATCCCCGGGCAGAAGGAAGTCTAGGCGTCCATGGTGGTTCGCGAATTCGTCCGTGGTTCTACACATACACAAACACACACACACAGACACGCGCGCGCACATACACATGCATATGCACACAGTTAAATAAATAATAATAATAATAAAAAATTTTTAAAAAGTTAAAAAAAAAAGAGATTGTAACACGAGCTCGTGACACGAGCTCAAAGGCAACCCAGAGAATGGGAAAAAATCTTCATTAACCACATATCTGATAGAACTCTATAATCCAGAGTGCACAAAGAACTTAGAAAACTAAACACCAAGGAAACTAATGGCCCAATTAAAAAATGGGCTCTGGAGCTTAAAAGAAACTTTACCAGGGATGAAATTAAAATGTCCAACAAATATCTTAAAAAATGTTTCACTTCCTTAGCCATCAGGGAAATGCAAATCAAGACTTCCCTGAGATATCATCTCACCCTGGTCAGGATGGCAAAAATCCACAATACAAACAACAACAAATGCTGGAGAGGATGTGGAGAGAGGGGAACTCTCCTATATTGCTGGTGGGAATGCAGACTCATACAACCACTCTGGTGAGCCATCTGGAGATTCTTAAAAAATTAAAGATTGAAATGCCATTTGACCCTGCTATTCCACTTTTGGGAATAACCCCCCATACAGCAAAAATTCACCTTGACTGCAGAAGCACAACCATGTTCATAGCAGCACTGTTTACAATAGCAAAGACATGGAATCAACCCAAATGTCCAACAGTTGACGAGTGGATAAGGAAACTGGGGTACATCTATACAATGGAGTACTACTCAGCCATCAAAAATGATGAATTACTGGAATTTGCTGGGAAATGGATGTCATTAGAAACAATTATATTAAGTGAAGTATCCCAGATCCAGAAAATTAAGCACCATATGTACTCCCTAGTAGGTGGCTCCTAGTACCAAACCCACCCAGCCCACCTAGAGACACTCAAAGATAAATATCTGTAATACCTACAATAATTGCTATGATTATGAACAGGAAAGATGGGGTAGGAGGGCCACACCAGACACAAGGAGAGAAGTGACCATGTTACAGCAGAGAAAATAGGCCTCCATCAAGGACTGCAAGGGGTGAAATATAATACCCATCAGGATGGAGTGAAGGGCATTGCAGGAGTAGCAAAACTGCAAAAGAAAATCAACAAACCATAATCCAGAACTTCAGAGACTCTATATCAACCACCTAGAACTAGGCCAGCCTAATCTCTCCCCATCCTGAAGCTCAGGGAAATTTGCAGAAGAGGGGGCGGTAAGATTGTAAGAGCACAAGGATGGGAGGAGCAATGATATGCAAGATACTCCACACAAGTTAAGGCCGAAGCAATCATAATTGGACTTTTCATGCCCTGTGCAATGTCCAACACACTATTGACCCCACAAAGTCTAGCATTTGCTAAAGGCACCAAGATCGTTGGAAGCAAGGAATTGACAGCCACAGTAGTATTCCTATGCTTAAGGGGAACACAGGAAAGGGTTCAGGGAAATGCCACTGGGTCCTTGTACTTCATCGGAGAGGAGAGTTCAAAGGAGAGTCTGGCATGCACATTAAAGGATTCTCCGGGGTTTGGGGGGGAGGCACTGGGTGATAGGGAGGAAGGGGTGAGGGGAGGGGGAGCAGGGGGGTCGGGGGGAAGAGAGGGAAGGAGGGAAATGGTGTACCTATTAAGTTTGTATGAGCGGAAATAATAATAAAAAATGTTAAAAAAACTTGTCTAATGGAAAATAGAGTAGATGTCAGACATTAGGAATGATTTCTACTGCAATATTTATGATGGTTGAGAGAGGTCTGACTATTAAAATTGACATTTGAACAAGGAGGAAATAAGAAGTAAAACAAGGCTATTTTACAAGTTATTTTTGGATAAGCTATTTGTCAAAGAAACATTTACATTTATCACGATTGTGTCTTTTGAAGAGTATACTGACATTTCAATAAATTTTGAGTATTCCCAAAGCAAGATTTTTATATAGTCTTTGATGAGTTCATTGATCACTGTCCTAAAGAACCATGGCTTCTCTATATAAAATTTCAGATGTGGGCTGGAGAGGTGGCTCAGGGGTTAAGCCTCTGTCTTGCAGGCGGAAGGTCCTGAGTTCGGATCCCAGATCCCACGTATAGACGCCAGGCGGAAGCGGGGGCGGCCTGCGCTTCTGGTCCTGGTAGGGCGAAGCCTGCGAATCCCGGGGCAGAAGGAGGTGGAGGCGTCGGTGGTGGTTCGAGAATTCGTCCGTGGTTCTACACATACACAGACACACACACACATACACAGACACACACGCGCATGCACATACACACGCACATGCGCACAGTTGAATAAATAAATAAAAATAAAAATTTTAAAAAAAGTAAAAAAAAAAAAATTTCAGATGTATCATCAAAGGCAAGTCAGACAAAATACATGGGCCACACAAGTGGAAGTCTGGCAAGGAGATATAGGGTTCTAAGGGGAAACAGAGGGAGTTGGCATTAGGGATTAAGTGGTGAAAATACCATATATTCACTATATTCATGTATACAACACAAAAGAAAAATAATATTCTAAATGCCATAGGTGTACCTATGTACTTAACTTATATTTAGGTCTAGACTTGGCAACAAAATGGTAAATCCAAACCAGTGCCTAAATCCAATTTGCTAACCCAGTTAATGGAAGTAGATGGGCTTAATAAGTATACCAATTAGTTTTTGAGAACCACTAAGGAAATTTTGTTTCCATCCAATACTCTATTCCTGAGCATGCAATCACTGGATAAAAACAACAAAAACTTACCATAGTTAGTTTTTTATTTCTTTTTTATATCAAGAAATTTTTTATACAATAATGTGGACAAGAGTGAATGCTTATTTGCAACAAACAATAAATTTAAATGAATGGGGATTTTATGGGTCTAAACTAATGAAATATTTTCTTGTATATCATAGTTGACTTCATGAAAAGTCAAGTTATCAAACAAAAAGCCAAACAATTACGATTTACTCACTTTTTATGTGGCTTAGTAGTCATTAGAAACAAAGATACAAACACCCAAGGAAAGCATTTTTTATTATGTTTGATGAAGACTAGATAAGTATATAGAAATATACTTGAACAAATGTTATAATCTGATAATAATAGACTGAGTTGACAGATACAGCAAGGTCCTCTGCTCAGTTTTCTGAAACATTTATTAGCATTTATTCCTTTTCAATATGGGAAAAGATGCCTCTGAAATGAGAGTCTTCAAGGAATGAACAGAGGAGAATAACCACTTTAGGTTATATGGCTTTTTTGAGGGGGTGGCTTGTAACTTCTATGACATCCCTTGAAGAAGAGGAATTCCACCTTCTACAACTTACTTGGAGGAGAAATAATAAGTAGTGGAGAAGAAGGCTAAAGACAGATTTTTGTTGTGAGACTACTTCTGGGGCCATCCATTCTCCTTTAGAACAAAATGCTCAGTAGATTAAGATATAATCTTGTCTAATCCCCAAACAACATTGGCTTTGAGAGTTTGTGTATATTTAGAGCTCATTACATAAAATCAAATCAATACACAGCTGTGGCTTCATTCAGTAATTGTGATCCATACATTATGTTCGTATGTACAAAAATTATGTATAAGATAAAATAAATAATTTTGAAAGAATATCCATCTTTTATATGTAGGTCATTGTCATTCTGAATGAGGAATGTACAAACATGAAATAAATACATGTATTTGCAAAAGAAAAATATACCATTTGTCATTTGAAATAAGATTTTCTGGAAATCAGTAGAATAAAATGTTGCCAAGCTTGTCTTAAATATCAGAACTAATTTAAATAAAAGATTGATATCATTTGGAAGAGAAAAAATCTAATTTTACTGGCTTTCATTTTTGACTTGATAATAAAGCAATATCCATGTTTGTACTGTATGTTAAGAGCAAAAGTTTAAGCATGTCCTTGATAAGGATAGTGACATTGAAGAAAGGTAAAGAAATTTCAGATCAGTCATGTTGGAAAAACTTTATAATGATAGGCATGAAGGCTTAGAACCTAAAAACATAGTAACAGATTAATGAATTTTGTGTTTCAGTTTGCTGTGAGTAAATAGGAAAATAATAATGTCTTAATATGCAATTTATCCTTAGAGAGCGGAAATAAATAAAAATCCTAACCCTTCAACCACAAATCAGTAAATAGACTAGGTACTCCTTTATAAGTTTCCACATGTGATGATTTTTATTAGAGGGTATACTTTTAGAATTTGTGTGTTAGAAATTTAATCCCCTGTGTACCAATATGAAGAAGTAGGGAGAATTTAAGATTTGGGGCTCAATGGGAAAAAAAAAGTTGTCATTAGGAGTACTGCCCTCTAAATAATTAACATAGTCCTTATGGGCATGCCATTTCTTTTCCAGGAGAACAAATTATAAAGAATGAGCCTTACCTCTCTGTCTTCCTGTATTGGAATGTGATCTCCCTCAGTCATGTCTTTGCTCAATGCCATTCACCATGATGTGACATAGTCAGGGAGGACTTTGAAGATCCAGTTTCTTTTTTTTTTTCTTAATACATTTTTTATTATTATTTCAGCTCATACAAACTTAATAGGTACACCAGTTCCCTCCCTCCCTCCTCCTCCCCCCCGAACCCCCTGCACCCCTCCCCTCACTCCTCCCGCCCCATTCCCCGTGCCTCCCGCCCCAATTCCCAGAGTCCTTTCTTGTGCATGCCTGACTCTCCTCTGGGCCCTCCTCTCCAATGACGTACAAGGACCCAGTGGCATTTCCCTGAACCCTTTCCTATGTTCCCCTTAAGCATAGGAACACTACTGTGGCTGTCAATACCTTGCCTCCAAGGATCTTGGTGCCTTTAGCAGATGCTAGACTTTGTGGGGTCAATAGTGTGTTGGACATTGGGCCGGGCATGCAATGTCCAATTATGATTGCTTCGGCCCTAACTTGTGTGGAGAATCTTGCAAATCATTGCTCCTCCCATCCTTTTGCTCTTATACTCTTACCGCCCCCTCTTCCACAAATGTCCCTGAGCTTCAGGATGGGGAGAAATTAGTCTGGCCTAGTTCTAGGTGGTTGATATAGAGTCTCTGAAGTTCTGGATAGTGGTTGGTTGATTTCCTTTTGCAGTTTTGCTGCTCCTGCAATGCCCTTCACTCCATCGTGATGGGCACTGTATGTCACCCCCTGGCCAGAGACAGAAAGTTGTTAAACTGGAATCTTATTATAAGAGCACATTCAAGGGTAGATGTAATACTTATACCCAAAAGTGGAATTGCAGGGTCATATGGCATTTGGCAATGGGAGGGGTCAATCACCCATTTGCAAAATGGTTACTTTTTAATCTGCCAGACTATACGCCCTCCCCTTCTGGTGAGTTCATACCCCCTTAGTTGTAAATGATCAGGAACGAATGTCTGTGAACTTAACTAGGTGTCACATTACTTTCTTGCAGTCCTTGATGGAGGCCTATTTTCTCTACTGTAACATGGTCAATACTCTCCATGTTTCTGGTGTGGCCCTCCAACCCCATCCCTCCTGTTCATAATCCTTGCAATTACTGTGGTAATACATAGATTTACCTATGAGTGTATCAATATGGGCTGGGTGGGTTTGGTACTAGGAGGCACCTACTAGAGAGTACATATGGTGATTAATTTTCTGGGTCTGGGATACTTCACTTAATATAATTGTTTCTAATGACATCCATTTCCCAGCAAATTCCAGTAATTCATCATTTTTGATGGCGGAGTAGTACTCCATTGTATAGATGTACCCCAGTTTCCTTATCCGCTCGTCAACTGTTGCACATTTGGGTTGATTCCATGTCTTTGCTATTGTAAACAGTGCTGCTATGAACATGGTCATGCTTGTGCTATCGAGGTGAAACTCTGCTACATGGGGGGTTATACCCAAAAGTGGAATCGCAGGGTCATTTGGCATTTCAATCTTTAATTTCTTTAAGAATCTCCACACGGCTCGCCAGAGTGGCTGTATGAGCCTGCATTCCCACCACCAATGTAGGAGAGTTCCCCTCTGTCCACATCCTCTCCAGCATTTGTTGTTGTTTGTATTGTGGATTTTGCCATCCTAACCGGGGTGAGATGATATCTCAGGGAAGTTTTGATTTGCATTTCCCTGATGGCTAAAGAAGTGGAACATTTTTAAAGATATTTGTTAGACATTTTAATTTCATCCTTGGTAAAGTTTCTTTTAATTTCCAGGGCCCATTTTTTAATTGGGCCATTGGTTTCCTTGGAGTTTAGTTTTCTAAGTTCTTTGTGCACTCTGGACAGTAGAGCTCTATCAGATATGTGGTTCGTGAAGATTTTCTCCCATTCGGTGTGTTGCCTTTGAGCTCATGTGACAATCTCTTTATCTGAACAGAAGCTCTTTAATTTCACAAGATCCCAACTGTTGAGAGTTGGTAGCAGTGACTGTGCCATTGGATGTCTGTTTAGGAAATGTTGGCTTAGCCCAATCAGCTCGAGGGAGTTCCCTATCCTTTCAACTATGGTTTTTATAGTCTCTGGCCTTATATCAAGGTCCTTAATCCATTTGGAATTAAGTCTTGTACATGGTGACAAGTACGGGTCCAGCCTTAATCTTCTGCATGTGGAGATCCAGTTTTGCCAGCACCATTTGTTGAAGATGCTGTTCTTTTTCCATTGGATTCTTTGGGCCCCTTTCTCAAACACCAAATGGCTGTAATTTTGTGGGCTTATATCTGGGTCTTCAACCCTTATCCATTGATCTGTGTGCCTATCTTGGAACCAGTACCAGGCTGTTTTTATTACTATGGATTTGTAATGTAGACTAAGGTTTGGTATGGTAATACCTCCAGCAGTGTTTTTGTTACTCAGGATTGTATTTGATATCCTGGGTCTTTTGTGCCTCCATATGAATTTAGAGATTATTTGGTTAACTTCTTTAAAGAATTGCTGTGAGATTTTAATTGGTATAGCATTGAATTTGTATATTGCCTTTGGTAGGATGGTCATTTTTACGATGTTGATTCTGCCAATCCAGGAACATGGGAGGTCTTTCCACCTTCTGGTGTCTTCTGCAATTTCTTTCTTTAGGGTTTTAAAGTTTTCATTGTAAAGGTCTTTTACCTCCTTGGTTAGGTTTATACCAAGGTATTTCATTTTTTTAGGGGCTATAGTAAATGGGATTGTTTCTCTCGAGGCTTTTTCACTTCTGTCATTCTGGGCATATAGAAAGGCCTCTGATTTTTGTACATTTATTTTGTATCCTGCCACCCTGCTGAACTTCTCAATTAGTTCCAGGAGCTTCCTGGTGGAGTTTTTGGGATCACTCAGGTAAAAGATCATGTCATCTGCAAATAGGGATAGTTTGACTTCTTCCTTGCCGATTTGAATC
This sequence comes from Typhlomys cinereus, assembly GCA_023101885.1. NCBI lineage: Eukaryota > Metazoa > Chordata > Mammalia > Rodentia > Platacanthomyidae > Typhlomys > Typhlomys cinereus. The sequence continues at coordinate 607,629 of JALPQD010000285.1, forward strand.
ACTTTTATATCCCTTTCTTGTCTTATGACTTCAGCTAAGACTTCACGTACAATATTGAATAGAAGTGGTGAGAGTGGACAGCCTTGTCTAGTTCCTGATCAAAGTGGGAATGCTTCCAATTGTTCCCCATTGAGCATAATCCTTGCTGTGGGCTTGTTGTATACAGCTTTTATTAGATTGATAAAGGTTCCTTCCATTCCTACTGTCTCTAGCGTTTTGATCATAAAAGGCTGTTGGATCTTGTCAAAAGCTTTTTCTGCATGTATCGAGAGTATCATGTGGTCTTGGTCTTTGGACTGGTTTATATGATGAATTACATTTATTGATTTGCGTATGTTGAACCAACCTTGTGTGCCGGGGATGAAGCCTACTTGGTCCCCGTGAATGATCTTTTTGATATGTTTTTGAATCTGATTTGCTAAAACTTTGTTGAGAATCTTTGCGTCTGTGTTCATCAGAGAGATCGGCCTATAGTTTTCTTTTTTAATTGAGTCTTTATTAGGTTCTGGGATTAAAACGATATTAGCTTCATAGAAGGAATTTGGTAGTGTTCCTTCCTTTGCTATTTGATGGAACAGTTTAAGGAGTATTGGTGTTATTAACTCCTTAAATGGTGTTATTAACTCCTTAAATGTCTGGTAGAACTCTGTGCTAAATCCATCTGGTCCAGGACATTTTTTGGTGGGAAGATTCAAGATTTCTTCCTCAATTTCCTTATATGTTATAGGACTATTTAAATAAATCACAACATCCTGATTCAATTTAGGTAAATTGTGTTTACGTAGAAATTCATCCATCTCTTTTGTGTTTTCAAACTTCACAGAATATAAGTTTTTGAACTATGATGTTATAAATCTCTGGATTTCTTGGGTATCAATAGTGATAACTCCATGTTCATTTCTAATTTTGTTCATTTGGGTTTTCTTTCTCCTGCTTTTGGTTAATTTGGCTAGAGGTGTATCAATCTTATTGATTTTTTCAAAGAACCAGCTTTTTGACTGGTTGATTTTTTTCTATCGTTGTCTTAATCTCGAATTCAGATATTTCTCCCCTTAGTTTGCTAATCTCCTCTCTTCGACTACTTTTGGGATCACATTGCTCTAGTTTCTCTGAAGCTTTAAGCTGCATCATTTCGTTATTTATTTCTGATGTTTCCATTTTTTTGATGTAGGCATCAAGAGCTATGAAGTTACCTCTTAAGACAGCTTTCATTGTGTCACAGAGATTTTGGTAAGTTGTATTTTCATTATCATTCGCTTTCAAGAAATCTTGAATTTCCTTTTTAATTTCTTCCTGAATCCAGTTCTCATTCAGCATCATATTGTTAAGTTTTCAGGAGTTAGTGTTTTTTCTCCTGTTTGTTGTGTTGTGGATGTCTAGCTTTAGGCCGTGGTGGTCTGATAGGGCACGGGTTAGAATTTCAACTTTTTTGTATATGTGTAGATTCCTTTTGTGACCCAATATGTGATCTATTTTGAAGAAAGTTCCGTGTGCTGCTGAGAAAAATGTGTATTCTTTTGTGCATGGGTGAAAAGTTCGATAGAGATCTGTAAGGTCCATTTCTTTCAGAGTTTGATTAAGTTCCAAAGTGTCTCTGTTAAGCTTTTGACCTGTTGATCTATCCCATGTTGAGAGGGCAGTGTTGAAGTCCCCAAGAATTATCGTTTGGGGGTTGATTTCTTACTTTAGCTGCTATAGGGTTTTCTTAATGAATGTGGAGGGGCCCTTATTGGGTGCATATATGTTCAGTATTGTGAAGTCTTCCTGGTGAATTGTACCTGTGACTAAAATGTAGTATCCATCCGTATCTCTTATAATTTTCTTTGTTTTGAAGTCCACTTTGTCTGATAGCATAGTGGCTACCCCTGCCTGTTTTCTGCTTCCATTTGCTTGTAGAATTGTTGACCAACTTTTTATTTTTAGAGCGTGCCTATCTTTTTTGGTGAGATGGTTTTCCTGCAGGAAGCAGATTGATGGATTGTGATTTTTAATCCAAGTTTGTAATCTGTGTCTCTTGATCGGTGAGTTAATTCCATTAACGTTTAGTGTTATAATGGTGAAACTGTTTTTGATTCCAGACATTTATTATGTTTAGTAGTTTTTATAAGTATATTGCTTTGCTTTTAATGGTGTTATACTTGCCTTCTGCTCTCCTGGATATGCCTGTTTTTTTCTTCACGCTTGAGTATCATTTCTAGCATTTTTTGAAGGCCTGGTTTGGTGGACATGTATCCCTACAAGTTGTCTTTGTGCTGGAAGATTTTTCTTTCTCCCTCGATCATGACTGATAGTTTTGCAGGGTAAATCAGCCTGGGTTGACATTTTTGCTCATTTAATACTTGAAGTATGTCTCTCCAAGCTCTTCTTGCTTTTAGTGTTTCCATTGAGAAGTCATTTGTTATTTTAATGGGTTTACCTTTAAAAGTGACTTGTTTTTTCTCCCTTGAAGCTCTCAGCACCAGTTCTTTATCTTGAATGTGGAGTGTTTTGACTATTATTTGCCTTGGCGAGCTTCTGTTTTGGTCATATCTGTTTGGGGTGCGGAATGCCTCTTGTATATGGATGGGCCTCTCTTTTTTTATATGAGGAAAGTTTTCCTTGATGATCGTGTGAAAAATTTCCTCAGGGGTGGTATTTTGAGATTCTTGCTCTGGTATTCCATGAATACGCACGTTAGGCTTCTTCAGGGTGTCCCATATCTCTTGGATATTTCTCTCAAGTATCTTTTTGGCTTTAAGAACCTCTTCCATTGAGCTGGTTAGTACTCCCACTTTATCTTCAAGATCTGAAATTCTGTTTTCTGCTTCATTAGTTCTGTTGATAAGACTCTCTGTGAAGTTCTGGGTTGAAGATAATTGTCTTGTAGCTCAGTTTTAAACTCTGCTTGAGTCTGTTTTAACTGCTCTATGCAAGTTTTTGTTTCTTGCACTGTTTTTCTCAACTCCTCCAAGTGTCTGTTGTGTTCCTCTTCAAAGCGATTGATTCAATTATGTAATTCCTCCCGGATTTCCTCCTTCATAGTATTGAACATGGTAATGATCATATTTTGAAAGTCGTTATCCTGGGTCAGGCTTTCTTGGCCCTTTTCCATGGGTTTGTTCTGGTTGGAGTCTAACATTATGGGATTAATTCCTTCAGTGGGAAATTTGTTTACTTGAGTGTTGCTTCTCATGGATTTGCACTTTGACTTTGGCATTGTCGTTTTAACTCTTAAGATCTTTCAATTTCACTAAACTGAATTATTTGGCCTGGGGTTCTGGGGGTGGGCAGGGACGGAGCTAACCTAGGTCGCGGATGAGGCCCGGCTGGACCGCGCGCGTCCCGTCCAGCGGAGCGGAGTGGGGAAGGGAGGATGGGGGCGTTGGCATGGAGCTATTTAACCCGAAGGGAGCTGGGGCAGGGCCCCGGCGCAGTGGGAGGTCCTCCTTTTCCCTCGGCCCTGCGCACGGCTCCGGCTGGATGGTGGGGTAGGAGCTGGGTCCCTTAGGCTGTCCTGGGGTTCTGGTGGGCGGGTGCGAGCGGAGCTTACCTAGGTCACGGATGAGGCCCGGCTGGACCGCGCGCCCGTGCGTCCAGGCCGGAGGAGCGGGGTTGGGAACGGCAAGATCCAGTTTCATACTGTTAGAATTTTCACTCTCCAAAACTGTGAGCTAAATAAATTTCTTTCCTTTGTACATTACCCACTCTCAGGTATTTTTTTGTAGTAATGAAGCTAGTGTATATTCCATGGATAGTTTGCCTTATTTCTAACTCTGCATTTGTTTCATGTCTTATGAAGGCAGAGCATACTGTTGTTACACACATGCATGCACACACACACATGTAGCAATGGTATATGTAACAATACTTATATAAGTATGTTGTCACATATTTCTGTGTTTCCTATGTATGCATATAGTTCATATATATATACATGTGTGTATGTATTTCATATATATGTATATAGGAGAAAGAGAATTGTCATTTACACAAAACTTGGGGGAGCCTTGATGTTCATTACACACTACTACTTCCACATCTGTGCATAGATAACAAATCAGTAAAAGCTCTATCTGCCTTTTATATAAATTAGGGATTTTGGATTGAGTGATATTGGTTCCAAGAATCTTTTTTTTAATACATTTTTTATTATTATTTCAGCTCATACAAACTTAATGGGTACACCAGTTCCCTCCCTCCCTCCTCCTCCTCCCGTACCCCCTGCTCCTCCTCCTCATCCCCCTCCCTTCCCATCCCCCAGCGCCTCCCACCCCAATTCCCAGAGAGTCCTTTCTTGTGCATGCCTGATTTTTCCTCTGGGCCTTCCTCTCCGATGACGTACAAGGACCCAGTGGCCTTTCCCTAAACACTTTCCTGTGTTCCCCTTAGGTATAGGAACACTGCTGTGTCTGCCAATCCCTTGCCTCCAAACATCTTGGTGCCTTTAGCAGATGCTGAACTTTGTGGGGTCAATAGTGTGTTGGAAAATGTGCAGGGCATGTAAAGTCCAATTATGATTGCTTCAGCCCTAAATTGTATGGAGTAACTTACATATCATTGCTCCTCCCATCCTTTTGCTCTTACACTCTTACCGCCCCCTCTTCCGCAAATTTCCCTGAGCTTCAGGAGGGGGAGAGATTAAGCTGGCCTAGTTCTAGGTGGTTGATATAGAGTCTCTGAAGTTCTGGATTGTGGTTTGTTGGTTTTCTTTTGCAGTTTTGCTGCTCCTGCAATGCCCTTCACTCCATCCTGGTGGGCATTGTATGTTACCCCCTGGCCAGAGACAAAAAGCTGTTATAATAGAGTCTTGCAATAAAAGCACATTCAAAGGTAGATGTAATAAAAGTGGGAAACCACAGTGAGGGAAGGGTCTATCACCAATTTGCACAAAGGTTACTTTTTATCTGCCAGACTATATGCCCTCCTCTTCTGGTGAGATCATACCACCTCAGTAGTAAATGATCAGGAACAAAAGTCTGTGAACTTAATCATATGTCTCATTACTTATTTGAGTCCTTGATGAAGGCCTATTTTCTCTGCTGTAACATAGTCCCTTCTCTCCTTGTTTCTAGTATGGCCCTCCTACCCCACCCCTCCTGTTCATAATCCTTGCAATTACTGTCTCTAGGTGGGCTAGGTGGGTTTGGTACTAGGAGCCACCTATTAGGGAGTACATACGGCGCTTAATTTTCTGGGTCTGGGATACTTCACTTAATATAATTGTTTCTAATGACATCCATTTCCCGGCAAATTCCAGTAATTCATCATTTTTGATGGCTGAGTAGTACTCCATTGTATAGACGTAGCACGGTTTCCTAATCCACCTGTCAACTGTTGGACATTTGGGTTGATTCCATGACTTTGCTCTTGTAAACAGTGCTGCTATGAACATGGTCGTGCTTGTGCTATCGAGGTGAACCGCTGCTGTATGGGGGGTTATACCCAAAAGTGGAATAGCAGGGTCATATGGCATTTCAATCTTTAATTTCTTTAAGAATCTCCACACGGCTCGCCAGAGTGGCTGTATGAGCCTGCATTCCCATGAGCAATGTAGGAGAGTTCCCCTCTCTCCACATCCTCTCCAGCATTTGTTGTTGTTTGTATTGTGGATTTTTGCCATCCTGACTGGGGTGAGATGATATCTCAGGGAAGTTTTGATTTGCATTTCCCTGATGGCTAAGGAAGTGGAGCATTTTTTAAGATATTTGTTAGACATTTTAATGTCATCCCTGGTAAAGTTTCTTTTAAGTTCCAGGGCCCATTTTTTAATTGGTTTCCTTGGTGTTTAGTTTTCTAAGTTCTTTGTGCACTCTGGACAGCAGAGTTCTATCAGATGTGTGGTAAGTGAAGATTTTCTCCCATTCTGTGGGTTGCCTTTGAGCTCGTGTGACAATCTCTTTATCTGAACAGAAGCTCTTTAATTTCACAAGATCCCAACTGTTGAGAGTTGGTAGCAGTGACTGTGCCATTGGATGTCTGTTTAGGAAATGTTGGCCTAGCCCAATCAGCTCGAGGGAGTTCCCTATCCTTTCAACTATGGTTTTTATAGTCTCTGGCCTGATATCAAGGTCCTTGATCCATTTGGAATTAAGTCTTGTACATGGTGACAAGTACGGGTCCAGCTTTAATCTTCTGCATGTGGAGATCCAGTTTTGCCAGCACCATTTGTTGAAGATGCTGTTCTTTTTCCATTGGATTTTTTGGGCCCCTTTGTCAAAGACCAAATGGCTGTAATTTTGTGGGCTTATATCTGGGTCGTCAATCCTTATCCATTGATCTGTGTGTCTATTTTGGAGCCAGTACCAGGCTGTCTTTTTAACTATGGATTTGTAGTAGAGACTTAGATTTGGTATGGTAATACCTCCAGCAGTGTTTTTGTTACTCAGGATTGTCTTTGCTATCCTGGGTCTTTTGTGCCTCCATATGAACTGTGAGATTGTTTGGTCAACTTCTTTGAAGTATTGCTTTGGGATTTTGATTGGTATAGCATTGAATCTGTATATTGCCTTTGGTAGGATGGTCATTTTTATGATGTTGATTCTGCCAATCCAGGACATGGGAGGTCTTTCCACCTTCTGGTGTCTTCTGCTATTTCTTTCTTTAGCGTCTTGAAGTTTTCATTGTAAAAGTCTTTTACCTCCTTGGTTAGGTTTATACCAAGGTATTTCATTTTTTTAGGGGCTATAGTAAATGGGATTGTTTCTCTCAAGGCTTTTTCACTTCTTTCATTTTGGGCATATAGGAAGGCCTCTGATTTTTACACATTTATTTTGTATCCTGCCACCCTGCTGAACTTCTGTATTAGTTCCAGAAGCTTCCTGGTGGAGTTTTTGGGATCACTCAGGTATAAGATCATGTCATCTGCAAATAGGGATAGTTTGACTTCTTCCTTGCCGATTTGAATCCCTCTTATGTCCCTTTCTTGTCTTATGGCTTCAGCTAAACCTTCAAGTACAATATTGAATAGAAGTGGTGAGAGTGGACAGCCTTATCTAGTTCCTGATCGAAGTGGGAATGCTTCCAATTGTTCCCCATTGAGCATAATCCTTGCTGTGTGCTTGTTGCATACAGCTTTTATTATATTGATAAAGGTTCCTTCCATTCCTACTGTCTCCAGCGTTTTGATCATAAAAGGTTGTTGGATCTTGTCAAAAGCTTTTTGTGCATCTATCGAGAGTATCATGTGGTCTTGGTCTTTGGACTGGTTTACATGATGAATTACATTTATTGATTTGCGTATGTTGAACCAACCTTGTGTGCCAGGGATGAAGCCTACTTGGTCCCCATGAATGATCTTTTTAATATGTTTTTGAATCCGATTCGCTAAGCCTTTGTTGAGAATCTTTGCATCTGTGTTCATCAGAGAGATTGGCCTATAGTTTTCTTTTTTAAGTGAATCTTTATTAGGTTTTGGGATTAAGACGGTATTAGCTTCATAGAAGGAATTTGATAGTGTTCCTTCCTTTGCTATTTGATGGAACAGTTTAAGGAGTATTGGTGTTATTAACTCCTTAAATGTCTGGTAGAACTCTGTGCTGAATCCATCTGGTCCAGGACATTTTTTGGTGGGAAGATTTGAGATTACTTCTTCAATTTCCTTATATGTTATAGGACTATTTAAATAATTCACAACTTCCTGATTCAATTTATGTAAGTTGTGTTTACTTAGGAATTCATCCATCTCTTTTGTGTTGTCAAACTTCACAGAGTATAAGTTTTTGAAATATGATGTTTTAATTCTCTGGTTTTCTTGGGTATCAGTAGTGATAACTCCATGTTCATTTCTAATTTTGTTAATTTGGGTTTTCTCTCTCCTGCTTTTGGTTAATTTAGCTAGGGGTGTATCAATCTTATTGATTTTTTTCAAAGAACCAGCTTTTTGACTTGTTGACTTTTTCTATCGTTTTCTTAATCTCGATTTCAGATATTTCTCCCCTTAGTTTGCTAATCTCCTCTCTTCGACTAGTTTTGGGATCACATTGCTCTAGTTTCTCTGAAGCTTTAAGCTGCATTGTTAAGTTGTTTATTTCTGATGTTTCCATTTTTTTGATGTAGGCATTAAGAGCTATGAAGTTACCTCGTAAGACAGCTTTCATTGTGTCCCAGAGATTTTGGTAAGTTGTATTTTAATTATCGTTCACTTTCAGGAAATCTTGAATTTCCTTTTTAATTTCTTCCTGAATCCAGTTCTCATTCAGCATCATATTGTTAAGTTTCCAGGAGTTAGTGTATTTTCTCTTGTTTGTTGTGTTGTGGATGTCCAGCTTTAGGCCGTGGTGGTCTGATAGGGCACGGGTTAGAATTTCAACTTTTTTGTATATGTGTAGATTCGTTTTGTGGCCCAGTATGTGATCTATTTTGGAGAAAGTTCCGTGTGCTGCTGAGAAAAATGTGTATTCTTTGGTGCGTGGGTGAAAAGTTCAATAGAGATCTGTAAGGTCCATTTCTTTAAGGGTTTGATTAAGGTCCAAAGTGTCTCTGTTAAGCTTTTGACCTGTTGATCTATCCCATGTTGAGAGGGCAGTGTTGAAGTCCCCAAGAATTATCGTTTGGGGTTTGATTTCTTGCTTTAGACGCTGTAGGGTTTTCTTAATGAATGTGGAGGGGCCCATATTGGGTGCATACATGTTCAGTATTGTGAAGTCTTCCTGGTGAATTGTACCTGTGACTAAAATGTAGTATCCATCCGTATCTCTTATAATTTTCTTTGGTTTGAAGTCCACTTTGTCTGATAGCATAATGGCTACCCCTGCCTGTTTTCTGCTTCCATTTGCTTGTAGAATTGTTGACCAACCTTTTATTTTTAGAGCGTGCCTATCTTTTGTGGTGAGATGGGTTTCCTGCAGGCAGCAGATTGATGGATTGTGATTTTTAATCCAAGTTTGTAATCTGTGTCTCTTGATCGGTGAGTTAATTCCATTAACGTTTAGTGTTATAATGGTGAAACTGTTTTTGATTCCAGACATTTATTATGTTTAGTAGTTTTTATAAGTATATTGCTTTGCTTTTTTTAATGGTGTTATACTTGCCTTCTGCTCTCCTGGATATGCCTGTTTTTTTCTTCACGCTTGAGTATCATTTCTAGCATTTTTTGAAGGCCTGGTTTGGTGGACATGTATCCCTTCAAGTTGTCTTTGTGCTGGAAGATTTTTCTTTCTCCCTCGATCATGACTGATAGTTTTGCAGGGTAAATCAGCCTAGGTTGACATTTTTGCTCATTCAATACTTGAAGTATGTCTCTCCAAGCTCTTCTTGCTTTTAGTGTTTCCATTGAGAAGTCATTTGTTATTTTAATGGGTTTACCTTTAAAAGTGACTTGTTTTTTCTCCCTTGAAGCTCTCAGCACCAGTTCTTTATCTTGAATGTGGAGTGTTTTGACTATTATTTGCCTTGGCGAGCTTCTGTTTTGGTCATATCTGTTTGAGGTGTGTAATGCCTCTTGTATATGGATGGGATTCTCTTTTTTTAGATGAGGAAAGTTTTCCTTGATGATCGTTTAGAAAATTTCCTCAGGGGTGGTATTTTGAGATTCTTGCTCTGGTATTCCATGAATACGCAGGTTGGGCTTATTCAGGGTGTCCCATATCTCCTGGATATTTCTCTCAAGCATCTTTTTGGCTCTAAGAACCTCTTCCATTGAGCTGGTTAGTACTCCCACTTTATCTTCAAGATCTGAAATTCTGTTTTCTGCTTCATTAGTTCTGTTGATAAGACTCTCTGTGGAGTTCTGGGTTGAAGATAACTTGTCTTTTAGCTCAGTTTTAAACTCTGCTTCAGTCTGCTTTAACTGCTCTATGCCAGTTTTTGATTCTTGCACTGTTTTTCTCAACTACTCCATGTGTCTGTTGTGTTCCTCCTCAAAGCGATTGATTCAATTATGTAATTGCTCCCTGATTTCCTCTTTCATAGTATTGAACATGGTAATGATCATATTTTGAAGGTCGTTATCCTGGGTCAGACTTTCTTGGCCATTTTCCATGGGTTTGTTCTGGTTGAAGTCTAACATTATGGGATTAATTCCTTCAGTGGGAGATTTCTTTACTTGAGTGTTGTGTCTCATGGATTTGCACTTAGACTTTGGCATTGTCGGTTTAACTCTTAAGATCTTTTAATTTCTGTGCGTTTTTCACTAAATTGAATTATTTGGCCTGGGTCTCTGGAGGTGGGCGGGGACCGATCTTATCTGGGTCTTGGTGCCATGAGGCCCCGCTGGACCGCGCGCGCGGGTCCTGGCCAGCAGAGTGGAGGGGAAGGGGGATGGGGTGTCGGCGGAGCGCTATTTAAACCCGGGCCACCCAAGGGTGGGGCCGGGTGCAGAGGGGGTGCCCTCTCCTCTCCCAGGCCCTGCGCACGAGGCTCCGGCTGGATGGCAGGGGGAGCTGGGTCCACTCGGGTGGCCTGGGGCCCTGGGGGCGGGCGTGGACCGATCTTACCTGGGTCGCGGCGCAGTGAGGCCTGGCTGGACCGCGCGCGCGCCTCCTGGGCGGCGGAGTAGAGGGGAAGGGGCTTCCAAGAATCTTAAGGCATCATCATACACCCTTGACTGATGTGGTTCATAAAATGAACCCTTAGATTGGAAGAATACTCAACATTCAATATATCAACTTTTTCCTCAGTGAAAGGTGTTTATAACAGAATATTACAACTGGATATAATGCAGAAAATAAGTGACTTCGGTCTGCCCAATTTTGAACAGGACACCTAAATCATCCCCACTCCCACAACAGGGTTTAGGAAATATCAAAGAAAAAGTAGCAATAAGATTGTAAGAGCCTGATGTGGGGCAGTGGTACAGCCAGACACTACCTTCTGGACATGACAGGGCTGTTGTATTGATGAATTCACTATAGTTATGCATATTCCCATAAGGACTGCATGGGGATTGTTCTATCATCAATTCACCCTAGAAGGGGAAAGAGCTTAAGAGACTCCACACCTCCCTGAGAGATGTATAAGGTTGATGCTGACAGGTAATAAATGTAAGATACTTTTCTCAATGGCATACTAATGATATATGATTCATGCTCCAGCACATGACATCAAAGCAAAGCAGATGAAACTCAGTGGGTCACACATGCCAAAAGATTTGACGGGATGTTGTTCTAGAATTGGGCTAATGATAAACATAAATATGGTAGAAATTCAAACAAAAAGAAGGTTGCATATATAAATCAAGAGTGATATAATTATTACAGTGAGTGGAAAGGAAAAATAGTAGCTAGAGAAATGAGATAATTATGTGAACATGGTTTCTGTTGAAGTGAAATAGATCAACAAGTGATGAAGGTCTATGCAATAGGAAAAATAAAAATTAATAATTGAATATAAATATACTAAAAGAAGTAACCCATTCATATTAGTTGCTTTCCTTCCTGCTGTAACAAAATTCCTGACAGAACCAATTTAAAGGAGGATAGGTTTACTTTGGGCTCACATTTTCAGAGGTCAGAGTCCATCTTGTAGGGAAGACATGGCAACAGAAACAGCTTGCTCTATAGTGACTAAATCTTATAGCTTGGTGTGTTCACATCTCAGCAGAACAGGAGGCAGAGAATATAACATGAAATAGCACCAAAGATCTATACCCAAGAATCTACTATCTAAAGTCTGCATCCTAAGAGCTTCACAGCCTCCTACAAAGAATCATGAGCTAAGGACTTTGCATGTGTTCAAACACATGAGTCTAGGGGAAATTCCACATGATACCTTAACAATATTTCATATTTATTTTTCATGCCTGAACTAGTTTTGAAATCAATAGTGCTTGGATTGAAGAAGAAGCCTGGTTCCCAAGAACAAAAACCCTTTAAAACAGAGAAAAGTATAAACAGTAATAATTCCCCCAGTGCCTTCTTAATTATTTCAAGGGCTATTATACTTAAGTAACTGTTGAATGGGATATATAAATTAGGGATTTTGGATTCAGTGATATTGGTTACAAGACTCTCAAGGCATCATCATACACCCTTGACTGATGTGGTTCATAAAATAAATGCAAAATTGTTTTCCCTGTAGCCGTGGGATAACCCAGTTTGCCTTCTTTTCCTACTTATAGTTTTTAAAATTGTGAATTGTGCTGGAAATGTATTTTCCTGAAGAGCTCCTTGGAATAGGTCAGAGTCTATTGAAATGAATCTTGGAGCAGAATCTCATGCAGTGCTTTAGGCTGGCAATTTGTTTCCCTAGGATTATAAAATCCATGGACCATTGATTTCTTGGCCCCTCTACCACAGTGTAGATGAAGCACAAAGACATGAATTTGCATACATTTTGTATAGCTTTGTTGCATTTGGGGGGCCAGCTCACGATGAATCTTAGGCTTCTATTGCTCTACCTTGCTTATCTGTAAGCAATAAACTTTCTTCTATTAACTTGTGCTTTGGATTTCTGTGTCATCCTACTCTTGAACTGATAGAAAACACACAACACGAAGTATAAGTCAGTGATATATTTAGAGATCTGCTTTGGAACTAATTCTGGTGCTCAGTGAATCTCCTTTGCAATGATCACATAATGAATAGAGTCCTGGCTCAAGTCTAGCTCACAGTTAATCCACTGGCGTGCAAAGTGTGAAATAAGCAATTATCAGTTGGCAGAATCACACATTGTTTTCTTTCTTGCAGGATTGTATCCATCATTAATGGAAAAGTTGAAACTGCTCTAAGGCTCAACCAAGATATTGAATAAAAATAGACAAAAAATTCATATTTGTTTTCATATGGTTAGTCAATCTCTGTTTATCCATATATCTATCTATCAACTATCTAACTCACGTGGAGGGAGAAGAAGATGGACTGCTTTAGGGTTAGAAGGAGATTAAAAAGAAGGTGAAGAAAGGAAAAGAAGGTTATGTAAAGGAACAGATAGACAAATATTACATCCTTCATTTTATGTTTGAAATCAAGATTTAAATGTATGTACCTCTCTATATATACATACGTATATATACATTTGTATGTAGCATATATATACACTATATCACATGAAAGCAGAAAGTGAGCTATTTGGTGAAAGGACGTGGTGAAAGGAAAGGGATATATAAGAAAGAAGAGGAAGAATAAAATAGTTCATAGAGGGTTGAATATGAGCAAAGTGCAGTGATATAAATTGTGAAAACACAATCAAATATCTTATTTTAATTTTTATTATTATTTATTCAATTGTGCGCATATATGTGTGTGTGCGTGTGTATGTATGTGTGTGTGTGTGTAGAACCACGGACGAATTCGGGAACCACCGTGGACGCCTCCACCTCCTCCTTGTTTACTCTGCCCCGGGACTCACAGGCTCCACCCTACCAGGACCTGAAACGCAGGCCGCCCCCTCTTCCGCCTGGCGTCTATACGTGGGGTCTAGGATCCGAACTCAGGAGCTTCTGCCTGCAAGGCAGAGACTTAACCCCTGACCCACCTCTCCAGCCCCCAAATATCTTATTTTAAATTAAAGCAAAAAATAAAATTTAAAGCAATGGCTAGCACTCCAAGGGTAGAAATTTCTGAAGAATATGGGTTTATTTTACTCTATCACGTATTTGTATAATTTTTAGTCTTATTCTTAATAAAATCTAAATATATCTGGAATGGACCATTGTACACTGAAACGTTTATTAACACACATAGCAACTGCTGAGACAGACACGATTTATATTGAAGAACAGATTAGTGCAGACACAAGTACATAGTATATAGTCACTGATCTGCCAATTGTGCTCTTTGATATTTCTGCCAGTTTACTGAGAATAGCTACCAATTTATATTTATACTGATAGGAAAATTTCCTCTATTGCAATTTTCTGACATATTATAATCTAAAGACACTTGCACTGTCCAGGTATTCTGCGAAATGTAACCATTTTATATTATATTGATTAAATGTCCCTACCAAGACAAAAAAGTAGTGTCAATTATGTTGATCCTTGAAAATTCTATTGTCAATATTTTCAATGTGTAGTACACTATACATTAGCACAACTCTTCCAAAGGAAAAAAGATATTGTTGCATTTCATGTGGTACTGTACATAAAATAAAGCAGAATTCCTGGGAAAACATTCAGGATATGAGACAAACCATAATCCATATCCAGCAGTATGATATATAGCCCATATATTGACTCATGAAATGGTCTCAGCTATAAGTGTAGGTCAGAAGGGTAAAAGTTTCATCATCAGGAATAGGCTGTAAGGCAAGTGATCCTACTAAAGATGGTGATAAACAGTTGGATTTATGACAAGATACACAGGACTCAAAACACAAATCCTTAGGTGTGTGATGAAAGACTGACATATGTAGTGAAGAACTGTGCACAGTCCCAAAAACTATGTTTCTGACTTGCATGTGATCTAAAAAGTAATGCTCATAGAACCAGAAAAGAATGCTGGCTGTCAGGGATAGGGGGAGAAAGACATGAGATGTCAATCACCGGGAAGATTAATTTCTGAGAATCTAATGTGCAGCATGGTGACTATAAAGCTTTGTTTGCCTGGAATGTTCTAAGGTAGTAGACAGTATTTCCTTATCGCCACCCCCAACATACACACACAAGAGGCTATCTTCGTGGAATGATGGATATGTTAAATTAATTTGATTGTTGTAATCACTTCACAAGGTATATAAAACCATGGTATGTGTCATAGTTAGATACAGGTGCAACTTGACAATTGAAGGTTCGAACTCTAGGCACATTTGTAAAGAATCAGTAGTCGAGTTAAGGCCTAAGAAAATCTTCATGAGATTGTCTAATAGATGGGGAAGGCCCTGTTAATGACATGCAGTTCCTGGACAGGTGAATAAGATGTAGGGAGCTGGTTAAGGAAGTTGGCATTCCTCAGTATACTTAGCCAGACATGTACCTCTCAGCAGTTCTGTGGATATATGGATCGTTCCCTTGGCCCCTGGTATTGGTGTGAGTCTTCTGCCAAGCTGTAGTAAAAACTGTAATTGGACACTTATATGCCAAGAATAAAACCCTTTGTCCCTTTAAGCCATTTGAGTGTAATTTATCAGCAAATGCAATGTAACTGCCACAGTCTATATCACTGAAATATGCATAGTCTTAGTTTTCAATTATATTTCAGGAAATCTGGAAAAACATCATACCCAAATTTCCTTGATGTTGTGTCTCTTTGAGGGTGCAGCTCACCATTTGTTTAAAGTTCAAAATAAGCAATGATTGACTCAGGAATACTTCAGGATGTGACAATCAGAAGATGGGATTGTAAATATTTAGAGTAAAAATTAGGTATAAACGAGTTTTCAATTCATATTGGTTCTCTGACTTAAAAGAAAACAAATTGAAATTAGTTCATAATTCAAAGGAAGAAGATATGATCATTTACAACTGAGGGGGTATGATCTCACCAGAAGTGGAGGGAATATAGTCTGGCAAATAAAAAGTAACCATTTTGCAAATGGGTGATTGACCCCTCCCTCACTGCGGTTTCCTACTTTTATTACATCTACCTTTGAATATACTCTTATAACAAGACTCTAGTTTAACAGCTTTTTATCTCTGGCCAGGGGGTGACATACAATACCCATCAGGATGGAGTGAAGGGCATTGCAGGAGCAGCAAAACTGCAAAAGAAATTCAACAAACCGTAATCCGGAACTTCAGAGACTTTATATCAACCACCTAGAACTAGGCCAGACTAATTTCTCCCCATCCTGAAGCTCAAGGAAATTTGCGGAAGAGGGGGCGGTAAGATTGTAAGAGCACAAGGATGGGAGGAGCAATGATATGCAAGATACTCCACACAAGTTAGGGCCGAAGCAATCATAATTGGACTTTGCATGCCCTGTGCAATGTCCAACACACTATTGACCCCACAAAGTCTAGCATTTGCTAAAGGCACCAAGATCCTTGGAGGCAAGGGATAGACAACCACAGTAGTGTTCCTTTGCTTAAAGGGAACACAGGAAAGGGTTCAGGAAAATGTCACTGGGTCCTTGCACGTCATCAGAGAGGAGGGCTCAGAGGAGAGTCTGGCATGCACATTAAAGGATTCTCCAGGGATTGGGGGGGGAGGCACTGGGGGATGAGGGGGGAGGGGTGAGGGAAGGGGGAGCAGGGGGCTCAGGGGTAGGAGGAGGGAAAGATGGAATCTGTGTACCTATTAAGTTTGTATGAGCAGAAATAATAATTAAAAATCTTAAAAAAAGATATGGGAAATGATACTTTAAAATTATAAAGGAAAATCATAACAGTTTTTGAGAATTTTTTGCCAATGATACAGTGCAGAGAACAATTACATAATTTAATGCTATTGAAATGAATTGAATCAGGATTTGGGCATTGACTCATGGGTGAAAGGCTCTGAGAACACATTTGTCTTGATCTTTTTGTTACTGTTTTGTATTGTTGTCTCCTTTTTCTCAGACATGCAGCACAATTTAGTTCCCCTTTGAACATGTGAAAGCTTTATGAAAATAAACTACTGAAGTATGTGAATCCTGTCTTTTCTGGAGAATATCAGCAAAGAAAAGAATATATGTAAGAGCTTTTCTGCAGGTCTCTCTCAAGGTATAAATTAAAATTTTGAAAAGGAGACTAACACTTTGAAAGAGGAATAACAAATTTGTTGTCTCCCTTCTTGATTTCCCACCATGGCAATGGAATCCAGAATTGTTGCTGAGAATATAGGCAAGGGGAACATTTGGGGCAAGAAAGAGATAACTACTTTTTTGAGAGAAAGAGAAGGCTTAGGCTTGAAAAGATATTGCTGTAGTGGATTCAATATTCATACTATGACATTCATTTCATTAGAATTTAAACAGATGTGTTAAGTAAAAAAAATAATCAACGTAATTGTCAACAAGTTTTTTTTTCTCCCAGCATTATCCTTGGAATAGGAGGTGTGGGACTGAGAATTCAGTTATTACCTGTTCCGTTTGATGAACTTCGACTAACAATTAGCCATTGCTGAGACTCATTGTTCCCATTAATAATGTGAAAATATTTGCCAGACCTGTGAGAAAAAAATTACAGTCAAAGCAGAATGAAGTATCCCAAAATACTAAGCTGAGATGAGATGTAAGAACAGTCTTCAGTCATGTCTTTCTCAAACTTTTGAACGTCTCCAGAAATACACATTTTACACAGCATACTTTGAAACTCTACCAGGCCTAACTCCCTATATTCCCTATATTTGATAATTTTTATGCTGGAAAAACACATTCCAGTTCTGCAGTCATTAGAGTCATCTAACCCCTACAGCCTTCCCCTCTCTGAAGAGTTTTGTTATTCTACCTTCTTGTCTCCTTCATAGAGAACTTCATTTACGTGCTCTAGTTATCCCATCTTTTTCTTGAGATTCATTGCTATCAGGCCTGTGCCAATCTCCATTCTTTAAATTTATTTATTTATTTATCTATTTATTTATCTATCTATTTATTTATTTATTTTTATTCATTTATTTCGTGTGTGTGTGTATTATATAGGGGAAATTATATAGGGGAATGTACAAGAGGGCACTTCAGTGTTTGCCCTGGTGGAGGCCCAAAGAGGGCATTGGGAATCATCCTGGATTACTCATCCAGGCTTTACCTTCCAGGGTCATAATTACAGGCCACCATCATTCTGCCTGGCATTTTTACATGGAATCTGGGGATCTGGGCTCAGGTCCTTTGATTGTAAGACAAAAGCTTTAATCACTGAGTCATCTCCATAACCCTGATATACATTTTTGACAAGTGACTGATGTAGTTCTCCTCCTCACTATATTCTTTCATTTTTGGAAAATCTTTGAACACTGTAATACTCTAGGAGGACATATTCAAATTTGTTTCATGTGGCTTTCCAGTTTTCAGTTCCAATTAGTTCGGGTAAATTCCCTTTGTCAGTCTGGGCTTAAGTTTTTTTAAAGGGTGGGCACACATTTCAGGAGATTGTTGTAAGAAATACACATGATAGTATGAGAATAATATATTTACATAAGACAAAGCATCAGCAAAATCCATAAATTTGTTTAAATTTTATTGTACAAAAGGTTATTTGATTATTTTTATTATAAAGCAACATACAATGTTAAGCTGTTCAGAAAAAAAGTTTTAATTTAATTTGATTTTATTTCTTTGTGTACTACTTTTGTTCTTTTGCTAGCCAATAATTCCAGTTCTTTTAGTTATTTCCTCTTAACTGGGAAATGTAACCTTAAGTTTTGTTTCATTATATCAGCATCTGAATCCTGTTTTTGTTTGATTTGGTCACTGACTTTCAAGAAACAATTTGAGAATCAATGAAACATGACACAAAATATTATTGATTGCTTAGGGATAAAGAATACTTGTTCAAAATACCATGGAAAGGAAAATAATGAAGAATATGAAGACAGCTTAAGGAATTGTAATGATGATATTTAGGCTTTCAGTCAAGAAAATACTTAAATTGGCATAGACGTTTATATTCTTTTTATATCATGACTCTTAACAGAGAATGTAAAACCATTTTGGGACATACACATTTAAAGTTTGGTAAAGCAATGCAGGTCCCTACTTGAGGACTTTGTATAACATGAGAGAAATGGCTAAACATTTATTAAGTTACAAAAAGATCAAACAAAAAGCAAAGCTTTTTGAGAAAAATAGAATAAAATAAATTGTAGATTCTCATGAAACTGCTCTCCGAGTCTACTTTTATTTGCTTTTTCAAATAACAGATATTTTGCTCTGTGCCACCCACCTACCTGTATGGGACAGAACTCGCTTGCGGTCCTCCATCCCAAGTAAGTTCCACCAGCATCCAGGTCGCCACTCGTCCCAGTTCCTCCCACCAGCCAGCCTGAGCAGACGCTGCTCCAGGCCTGGGAGGACCCTTGGGCCACAACCCAGGTCCCCAGGTTATTTGCATCCCATCAGCACCTGTGCCCTTTCCCTGCCTGCCCGGGACACCCACGCAGTCCAGCGAGGACACACTGCACCCCAGTCCTGGGAAGACACATCAGAATTCAACAGAGTCCAAGAAGACCCAAGCAAAGCTCTAGGGGACAAAGGTCACACTCTGAAATCCTCTAAATTCATCCTATCACATGGGAGAGATTCTCCACATCCCAAAGATAAGTAACCCCCACTTTTTACCATCCTGTTCCTTTCAATTATTAGTGACTGTAGAGTAACTTTTCCATATAACCACCCCCAAAATATATACAACTTCAGGGACTATACCACTCACCCTCACATATCACCAAAGTATTAAATCGTAAAAGTGCACTACCATACTAACATTCACCCCCTGTCCACCCCCTGTACTAACTGTCTAATAGCCTCATCTAGGAAATAAAAATAATAAGCATAACCAAATAACAGATATTTTATTTAGGATTTTCCTTTATATTTCAAAAGTGTGAATATACTTCATGAAATCATGCTCTAATTATCTTGGATAGAGGGTCTTAAATTGCCTTCAAGTTTCATATGACTATCTGCTTCTTTGAAAAGAGTCACATTGTGGGACTTGGTTTACAGCCATAGTTAATTAAGAAATGAAAATAAACACTTTCCTATGGTACAGATTGTCTTGTTATAAAGCCTGACAGAAAATGTGCTAAGTCTTAGCCAGAGAACTTTCTTTTAATTCTGCAAAAGTTACATGATAATCTCTTTTCTGGGCTAAGTATATTAAAAAGATTTTGCTATTGTGTAATTTTTCCCAAGGCACTAATCTTTCTAAAAGTATTATTCCAGGTGTCAAAACAATTAATTGACCTTGATGTAGTTATTTCAGTTAAAAATACTAGCAGATAAAGATATGCAGCAAGTCTTAATCAGTTTTTCAATTTAAATTGAAGTGTTTTTAATTTGCTCTATCAAATAAACACCAAAAGATATATATTGTGGATTGGTTTCCTCAAAGCTCTTTAAATCACCTCTCACTTGAATATCTATACTTCAGTGAACAGATAAATTAGTGCTGAGTAAATCTCAATTGCAAGCAGTGGGTCATGATATGTAGTAATTAAAGGAGCTGTGTACCAAATACATCATAAAATAGAAATAGGGAGAAGAATGCTTTCAAATCTTCTTTCTTTTTTATGCATTAAATTCCACAGAAATAACTATGATTTCTGTAGGACATCCTACTATGTAAGGAACCTTCTGACAGTTTAAATGTATTTTTAAAGCCCTTGTTAGGTGAAACAACAGTTATAATGTGTTCTTTTATACATCTATCCTATTAATACCCATGCAATATCATGAACGAAAAAATATTTTCCACAAAGGGTGGACCGATTCCACAGTCTGCAGTAATGCTTGTAAGCATTAGGTTATTAAGCAGAAAACTGATAATTCCTAATTATAGAGATATAATACCAATGATTCTATTTGCTTTGCTTTCTTAATTGGAAGATGAAATTGGCTAATAAGTCTAAATTATAGAACATAATAATATGTTCCACCGCATGTATCTCTAGAAAATAATGCTCACTCTCAAATAAAAAAATTATTAATACAAATTTCTTTTTCTCTTTCTTATCTTGAGGATAAATACTATAAATAGATGTGTGGGGAAAATATAGTCACTTAGAATCCAGTATAATTTAAAGGCAATAATTTGTGAAAAATAGATGTATTTGTGATTAATATTTTCATGAGGAGATGTGAACAAATAAATGTCTTATTTATTCTAGATGAGGAATCAATGACAGACCAAAGTAGCAATTGCATTAATGTTCATATTCATGAACCAGTGAGGTTTTGGGAGTTACTTACAGGAGTCCAGGTGAAGAGTTACTTACATGGGCATGAATAAACTCAAAGGTGCCTGCATCATCCAAAGCCCACCCTAGCAGCAGGATAGTGCCTTCCCCCAGGCCATGTTTTATTGCTGCTTTAACCTTGAGTAGGGCCTTGTGACTCTTATGTCAGCTTTCTGAGACTTGTGAGATTTGTTTATTTCCTGATTTTCATGAGCCTTCTCCCTACCTTCATGAGGAATATTTCAATTTGGAGGAAATTGTTGGACAATGTCCTTCTTTAAATCTTCGTGAAATCGTTTAGAAGTGTCACACACACACACACACACACACACACACACACATCATTTCAGATTTAAAGAACGAAGCTTGAAAGTTGAAATGTCTTACAATGTACCTTGACTCCTGGATAGTTACTAAATGAATAAGACTTTAAGATGACATCATAATAAAAACTTGTGTTCTTGTTTCTTTCAATATAAGTACAATTGCCAATTGCTAACATTCAAGTATTAGTCTGTAGCTTATAATCTGTAATTATTTTGTTTATAACATTTTGATGAGAAATATTATAGTGTAAGCCAGGCATCATTTAATCA
Source organism: Typhlomys cinereus (assembly GCA_023101885.1). Classification (NCBI taxonomy): domain Eukaryota; kingdom Metazoa; phylum Chordata; class Mammalia; order Rodentia; family Platacanthomyidae; genus Typhlomys; species Typhlomys cinereus. Next base: position 628,894 of record JALPQD010000285.1, read on the forward strand.
AACCATTATGTATTAAATATACATGTCTATTTCATATGGGTTTCAGTCAAAATACAAAGTTCCAAAATACAGAATATAGCCATGGATTGTTTTACAGGAAAAGAAATTTTGCAAAATGAGCAGAATAATTAAGAAGGTAAAAACCAAGTTTTAGAAATTGGGCAGATGCTGATTGGTAACAATCAACTTTACATCAAAGGAGTAGTAATCTCAGAATGCTGAGGCTGGTGATAACACATGCATCATTTTTTTTAAAAGTCATTCATATGAAAACATCTGCAGGAATCAAAGTGAAAGGAATCTTCACTAGAGTTTTTACAAATAAATTAAGTCACTTAACTATTATGAAAGAATACTTGGAATGGGAAGAGATTTATGTTCCAAGAGGTGGCTGCTTAGAAACAAAATCCTTTACCATCTTACCGACCCCAGCTGTTGACAGGTGAGGTTCCTGCAGAAGGGAGCACTACTACTGTTCATTTCCTGCTGCCTCTGCTGGACACAATGACTCCGACTAGAGCCCAGGCTGGTTGAGTTGATTATTATCACAGATGTTCTGCAGCCCCAGGGTACAAAAGCTTATTCTCATAGAGAACTCAGGAAAATTTTCTGCTTTGCTTCTGTGCTGTATAAGAAGTAGAGGGAAGTTGGAGAATGACAAATACACACTGCATTTTGCTTTGCTATTATAAACAGATTTTAGTGAAATTAGTTCTTTGAGAATTTGCTCATATTTTGCCCTTAAAATTAGATGCAGATTTCATAAAGAATTTTTTTGGACATAAATAACTCATTGTATACCAGAGTTTGAATTATACCTCTGTGGACAGAAAATTGCATGTGGTTTGATTAAAGCGTCTTTTTAAAAGAAAGTGATTTCCAATAAATTTCTTTATTGTGACTCTGATGTTCCATATGATTCTTTGAATGGCTACGAGTCTAAAGTTTGTAAATATAGCTTATATACTCCCCTTTTGCCTTCTTAATTCATGCATTGAAGTTGAAGCAACTTGGACCATGACTTCCAGTTGATTTTCTCACTTCACACCATTCAATATCTACAATTTGTCGAAGCCCTCTAGTCCAGTGAAAATATAGATATGAGAATGTTTCACCATGTGAGAGAAAGCCAACAAGTACTAGAGAAGGCCTGTAATAATTTTAATGAAATGTAAGACCATAGATATAGATGTGGTAGAACATCAACATTTCAGAGAGCTTAATGGATGGCTCAGTGGATAAGGCACTTTGGCATGTTTGCATATTTTCAGAACACATGTAAAGCCAAGCAGATGTGGCAGCTATCTGTAATTTCACCATTCAGGAGACAAAGAAAGGAAATCCCCAAAGTGAGTTGGTTAGCCAGTTAACCAGCCTAGGTGATTTGCAAGTTCTGGGTTTAATTGAGAAACCCTGCCTTGACGCAAAAGTAGAGAGCCACTGAAAAAATTACCTGTTGTCAATTTTGGGTCTCTGTACATGCATACACCTATGTATAAATGTATGTATACACACATGTGAGCCTCACACACCTGCACTAATACACATCAAACAAATAAACCAAAGTAAGTAAATAAGTAAACATTGGAGAGGGAATAACCATTTTTCTCTGGGCAGACACATATTGTGCGGAAAAAGCAAATGTACCATCTAATCGATCTTGAAAGATGAAACACAGATTATCTAGACACAAGACTTCAATGTTGGTAACAACAAGAAAGGAGGAATAATTGTCAACAACCTGAAAGGCCCAACAATTTCCAAAGGTACAAAGCAGATGCTCAAGAAATACTGTGTAAGGGCTGGAGAGATGGCTCAGGGATTAAGTCTCTGCCTCCCAAGTAGAAGGACCTGAGTTTGGAACCCATATCCTCCAAAAAATGCCAGAGAAATAATGTCATCCTGCACTTTGGGACCCAGAAGGTGGAGCCTGGGAAATCCTATAGCAAAGTGAAAAGGAGGTAGAGCAATCCAGGATGATTCAAGAAGTCATACTTGGGCCTCCACAGGCACACACAGTACTTCTGATACACACAGACATTCTAAACAAACAAACAAACAAAGATAAATAAATAAATGCATGAATGTTTAGAAAATAGAAAAATGCTGAATAAGTAGAATATGAATGGACGAGTAATAATAAACTATACTTGTTATATCAATTTCATCCTTCCAAAACATATCTGGCATAATCATTTCATATACTTTTCACAGTGCATTTGGTTATATTTCACATGTGGTATATTTAAGATCCTAAGAGGTCAATTCAATGTCATAATGAAACTCAATGCTATTCAAATCCCATGACCATGTCACTGCTCTCTCAATAGCTATCAGTAATAACATCTTTCAGAAGGCACACTGATGGTAAGAGTGGTCCTCTGACTACTTGACCTGTGTATACAAGTGCTCTACTATACACTTTAGTTCTTAGTATACATATAAAGTGGCAAGTGTATTGTTCACAGCATACTTTGTTTTACATCATTCCCAATAGCATAAAAGGCCAGAACATTTGATTAGATTATCTAGTTTCGAGGTAATGAATCCTCATATTGCCTCAGAAATACTTTTATGGAGACAACAGCTGAAACGTTAAGCTAAATTCCACATGGAAATCTTGAATTCGTGACATCATACAAACAGTTCCTTTTACTAAAAGATGGCAACACTTCTTTTTCACAGTCTGCATAAGAAGAGTTTACTTTTTCATGCAGAATTTCTTTCTTTCCAGTGGACATTTGCATGGTTTCCTATCCTGTCAATTAAATTTTACAAATGTTATTAATGACTATAGTTAATGTGACCTTCAGCATCAATATCAGTGGTGGTGTGCAACGACGTGAGAATTGAGAGTTAGTTTGCCAAAGAGAGAAGTCCAATTTAGGAAAATAAAGCAAAGTAATATGACATGCATGACAATATTCATAAAAAACATTATTACAAAATGGCAAGAAACAAATAAAAATTAGAGAGACATAGTTAATCAGAAGAGTTATTATTGTCCCAATCTTCATCATAATTTTTCCAGTGAAATAATATATCACAGAGGAAATACTGATGAAGGCTTGTATGACCCTTGTCTCATTATGTCAAGGATATGACAGGAAGGAAGAAAATCTGAAAGTTAATCTGAAAGTCATTATACACAGAATGAAATGCTTCTTTACTCTGACTTAAACTTGAGTTAAAAAGAATCCACATGACAGTTAAACAAAAAGGAATATATCACCTTATAAATATATCTGCTTTTTCAATATAAATTAATACTGCTTCATAAGGTATTTTATGAAGTATTCTATTATTATTAAATTTATGTTGTATCAGCTCCATATTCACTGAATCTATGTAATACTGATTTTAATGCAAAGAACAGTTCGTGAAAATTAATTTGAAATCAATTAATGCAGCATTATGCATTTTTATGTGAATGACTTTTGCCCATTTTGAGTCATTGTCATGTAATTTTTAGATGACTAGCATAGAAAAAAATTAAGAAAAATCCCAGAGCACTGAAAGAAAAGACAACCTTGAAATAAGAGAATTTATGATAAACTCAGTAATGTATTACCAATTGAAAATGAACATAATAAAATACATGATATCAGGGTTGGTGACATGTCATGCAGTTACAGTATGACAAAAGGGTAAGTTTGGCAATGCATGAATGTTATGCCAGGATATAGGAGGCTAAATCAGGATGCTCTCCATGAATTCCAAGACTATATGTACAATTCCAGGTCAGTCAGAAATACTCTTTCATCAAAATACAAAACAAAACAAAAAGGATTCCTTTCTTCTGCTCTTCTATTTCTCTCATTCCTTTTGCCATCCATCCTTACTTATTTCCTGTCATTCATTAGTTTTTTCTTTTAAAAATATATGCTTTTAGGTATAGCCTATTCTGTTTTACAGACTATAAACTTGTGCAAATAGTTTGGTAAATCTGAATTACTTCAATCAAACTCAAGCTCCTTGTAATGTTGTAGAAATTGCCTCACATCTTAATACCATGCACATAAATTCCCTGATGGGCTAGTCTGTGATCAGATGCTGAGCAGTAAGAAGTTCATACATTTACTACTAATTCCAATGTAGCATGTAAGTACTCCAATGCAGCTCTATGTACTGCACTTTGAGATCACAGGAAAAGTAGGTCACTAATTTATTCTGAGTAAATGTGAGTACTTGTACAAGAAATAATGGTTTATATTGCATGAAGTTTTTCAGAAATACACAAGATGATTTGGAGAAATGTTACTAATCCAATGGATGTGAATGTATTAGTTGATTTAATAAATGCACTACAAAATAGTATGTTTAAAATGCACTTATATACTCAGTGTCTAATTTTAATTAATCCCTGTTGAAGTTTAGTAAGGCATATGGAAGTTTGAAAACATGAAGTTGAAAGGACAGGACAGGGATATTAACTCTGTCATATTGCTGCTCATAGAGTGCTCTCAATGCCACTGCTTTGGGAGATGACTTTCAAAGTGATCAAGGAAGCCTACAGAAATGACAGTGGCTCATGAAGGCAAGATTTCATGAAAACTGGCACTGTCCATGTGTCCTCTAAATTGGGAGATATCTCAGAACTGAAGTCGCGTGCTGTCAATTCTGAAATCAGATTCGTTTTATAAACAATTTGAGGCCTTCAGTATTTCTTTGCACACCTAATGACCCAATAATATTCATGAAAAAAATTAACAATATATGACATTTTCTTTAAGGAGCTAAGATAGAACATCTTTATATTTAAGTCACATGTTTTATTCTTTCACATTCTTCACCCAAGTAAAACTCCCAGGTAGAATGTACTTTGAGTTTTTGATAACTTCATTTTTATATTCTTTTGGTGTCCTAACACATTCCTGTGCCTGGAATTTCAGTTATAGAAAGGAATGTATATAAATTAAATGGTAAAATAATAGTTTAATTTCTTTTTTCACTCTGATAATATAAGATTTGAGAACTTCAAATTCAGGAACAAATTAATACAAAATTTTGTTATTGCTGTGAAACTGAAATACATTAAATTTATAAAAGTTTTCCAATCAGCATTTTAGAAGTGATTTACTTTACCTTGCTCATATTGTATAGAGGTTACTGTATTGGTTACTTTCCTTATTATTTAACTAAACATCTGACAGAAGTGACTTAAAGGTTAAGAGGTTTATTTTGGCTATCTTTTTAGAGGGTAGAGCTCATCATAGCAGACAAAATTATTTCCATCAGTAGCAACAAAAGTGTCATGTTGTAGGCAGTTCCTTATTTGGTAGATAAGGAAAAGAGATATCTAGACTAAAACTCAGGGCAGGAGGAGGGATCTCTGTAACCTTGAAAGGCTTGCTGCTAGTGATATAAGTCCATTGCCCACCTCCCATATCTGATAATTAAACAATCTTCCCAAACCACTAACTGAATCTGTGGGGACATTTTACATTTGAACCATAATAGAAACTTGAATCACATGAAATTTTGATTTGCTCTTGATTCCTATTATTGCAAAAGTCATATAAGTAAATAAATAATGAAATAGATGAACCAAGAAAAGTATCACTTTTATTTCTAGTATTATATTCCTTCTATTACTCTGTTGTGGCTAAACTTCTATGACTACCTTTATTCTAAATATAATCATACAAATAAGTCTTCATGGGCTCCTCACATATCATTTAGTGCTTCATTCTTTGAGTCAGTAAAATTGTTGTTCTCTGTACAGACTATAAACTATTAATTTCTGCAAATTCTGACATATGGCAAATTAGAGTATTATTCAAATGCCATCCCCAAATTATCATCTTTCCTCTTAAACAACAAAAGGGAGTTCAGTCTTAAATAGGATATTATTATATCTTAATAATACCATTACTTTAATATTATTGGGAAATGCAATAGAGAGTGGGATAGAATTTGTGAAAAATAAATATATCCATGCAAAATTAATCACATTATTTTCTTTGAAAAAACTGCATCATTAAAAGATGCTCATAAATTGACTCAGTTGCAAACTACTCCATTAATCCAAATGAAATACTTATTAACTTAGGACATTTGCTGTGCAAAATATGAACTCAGTTCTATCTCTAGAAAAAGAAGCAACCCACTAAATGACATAATGACATAACTTCTTATATTTTTTAATAAGGCAAGGGGAACAATTGTGGCTATAAAACCAGACATTCACTAGCTAACTTGAAAGTCTATTTAATTGGATTGAGTAGATTGCACATAGGTAATACTTACTTCAAACTCACAAAAATAAATTAATTAATTAATATAATAAGATGTGATTCCAAACAATGCACTGTGCAATGAATTCACTTCTAACTGAGGTGAGGACTATATTCTCATACTGGTCGAGATCCACCGTCCTCTCTATGTCTGAGGAATGACTTTGATGGCAGATTGAATTTTGGTCTCTTCTCTAGTACTTAATAACTGAATGTATGCTTTCCATTCACTTTATGGTGACAAGAATATCTTTGTCATGAAATGTTAAGGATGACAAAATAAATGTATAGCAATGAAAGAATATGTATTTGGAATATATTGGAGAACTGGAAATGTTGAAGCATCTCATCAAGTAAATCATGTTGATTAAAATAAAAGAGTAAGTCCAATGCTATCATAGTATTTAATAAGAAAATTTCTGAAGTGATCACATTTTGACTACTAGTGTTTTGGGGAATGCAGAATACAAAACTCTCCATTAATGCTTATTGAATGAGGATAAAAAAATTGGGGAATGTTTCAGTTTGTCTTTGGGTTGCTGTTCAGGTCATTTAGAACAAAAGCATTTTATTCTTGCTTATAATTCTCCCTTACAGTTCTGAGTCTAGTTTGGAAGGACAGTTTATATCAACATCAGGAACCAAGGGAACTGATTACACTACATCTACAGGAACTGCTGAGAGAGGGAGCAAACCTCACTTGCCAGTCTGCAAGTCTGTCAAAGTATGCTGAAGTATGCCAAAGCACTCGATCTCTTCACTCCATTTTATCCATCTACCCAGGAAATGGTTCCACTCATCATGGATTGAATCTTCCCACATCAATAAGACAACCCCTCTAGACTTGCATAGGGCTTTCCCTAAGTACCAATTCTTCACAGATGTTCCCAGAAATCAGTCTTCAATCATCAAGTTGATACCTATATATTTAGTTCGCACAGGGAATATTTACAAATCAAGTTGTATAAAGATGTAGGGTACTGGTTTAACAAGTATATATGTATTCATTATCTTCACACAAAAATTGATTTGTGGGTACAAGTGACAAAAAAGAGTCACCTGAAGCATTCTTTTTTTCATTTTCAGAATATTATCTTTTATCACCAATGCAATGTAATCTATCAATTCAAGATTATAATTACAAGGGACTTGTTCTCCATTATTTGGTAGAAAATGTTTTCTTTTGAAATACTTATTACAGCAAATATTCTATTGTGTATACTTCTGATGTTTAATGCAATATCTATATCCATTTTTGCTAAATATTCTAATGCAGCCACTCTATATACAGTATGAATTTATTTTGTCTATAAGGAATGTGTTTTTAATGTCTCCATCTATCTATCTATGTATCTATGTATCTACCTATCTATCTATCTATCTATCTATGTACTTACTTTTTTTTTAGTTTTACAAGTATATTGAGTATTAATCCCTGTTTCCTTCCATCCCCCTCCCTCCAATTCCCCTCCTTTTCACTCATCAATGCATTCCCCTCCTTCCCATTCTCCTACCTGGCCGCTTCTATGGATCCCAGGATTCCCTCTGGCTTGCCTACTCTTGTGGGGGTTCAGGTCTCTGTGGCATACCAAGTTGCCCCTCCTCGGGCCACCCCACTGATAGTGGTATTTCCCTTCACTCTTCCAGCTCTAGTCCCTAAGGTTTCCCCTGTGTATTCTTACCTCTCTTCAGTTCCTCTATGGGGACATGTTGGTATTTCAGTCTATGCAGGTCTGGAAATGACAAGTCTCACTGCTGTGAGTTCCTGGCTGCAGCATCCTTGCCTTGAATGGAATGTCTTGTCCAACAGTAGACCTACCCGTCTTTAGTTCTTACAATCTCAGGGTCTTCCTCTTCCATAAGATTCCCTTATTTGTGTACAAAAATCAACTCCAAATGTATCAGAGAACTCAATATTTAACCTGAAACCCTGAAACTGATGAAGAAAGAATAAGGGGTACACTTGAATTGATAGGCTTAGATAAAGACTTCCTAAACAGAACTGCAAATGTTCAGGAACTAAGACCAATAATCAATAAATGGGACTTAATGAAATTAAAAAGCTTCTGTTCTACAAAAGAAAGAGTTAATTTTGTAATTTCTCTTTTAAAGATGGGGTTATAACTCAGTGGTAGAGTACTGGTTGTACAAGGTCTTAGATGTAATCACTAACATCATAAACAACAAAAAGTCTCCTTTTCAACTTGTTTTTAAAATAACGTGTTTAGGGCTGGATAGGTGGCTCAGGGTTTAAGCCTCCGCCTTGCAGGCGGAAGGTCCTGAGTTCGGATCCCAGATCCCACGTATAGACGCCAGGCAGAAGCGGGGGTGGCCTGCGCTTCTGGTCCTGGTAGGACGGAGCCTGTGAATCCCGGGGCAGAAGGAGGTGGAGGCGTCCATGGTGGTTCACGAATTCGTCCGTGGTTCTACACATACACAGACACACACACACAGACACACACGTGCACGCACATGTGCACAGTTGAATAAATAATAATAATAATAAAAAATTTAAAATAACGTGTTTATCATATTTACTTTTATTCTTTAATATTTTACTTATTTTAGAAAGTATTTACTTTTATTCTTTACTATTTTACTTATTTTAGAAAGGAGAGGGGAGAAAGGAGGAGAGAGATAGACACATTCAGAAACAGAGAAAGAGAGAGAACAAGAAAGAGAGAGAACTAGAGAGAGTGAGAGAGATCAAGCATTCATGCCAGAAGACAACTTTTGTAAGTCAATTCATTCCTTCCACCAAGTGAAGTGAATTTAAAGACATCAAATTCAGTTTGCCAGGCTTGTGTGAAGGCTTCCTGGCAACATATTTTCTGTAAAAAAAAAAAAAAACAAACAAAAAACAAAAACAAACCCAAAAAACCCATGTTTTTTTTCTTCTATGGTAAGTACATGACAGTGTTGCTTCTAGCTAGTATAGATCACATATTTTTTCTTTTACTTCTGGAAGTTTTAGGTTTAGGGGTGTGTTCTTAAAGAGAATCACAGGACTCTCATCTCTTCATTGTTTTCTATTTCTGGCCAAGAAATGAGTACCTTTACTATACCATGCATCTATGTTCTCAATGTACTGCTTGGAGTCAGATCCAAAAGTAATGCTTATCAATCATGGAATAGAACTTCCTGAACTACATTGAAAAATAAATCTCTTCACATGCTGATTATTTCAGATATTCATTATAGTTACAGAAGACTACCTGGCATGTCTTACCTAGAATTTGGAGCCTGTCTACATGTGCTGTTTCCCTTACTAGATATAGGCATCATGACTAGAGACCAAATTTATGACTAGTGCCAAAAATCTATTAAGGGTTCTCTTTGAAAGGGGGCAGAAAGAATGGAAGAGCCAGCAGACAAGGAAAAGGGATGTGAGATGCCATCCTCTGAAAGTGACATAGTCATGGCAATCATGAGCCCACCACAAAGGTTGCTATTCACACAAAAATTACCTGAGCAATGGTTATCCATGAAGACAGGAGAAACCTGAATACAACATACTAATAAACAATAGGCAACTAACAGAGTGTGTTTGGGTGGAGAGGAAAGTAGCTAGTTGTGTACCCACAGAAGAGGTATAATAGTAATAATCTTATATACAAATGACCCTGGGGAAGCAAGTGGGATGCACAGTGAAGCAAAACATAAGAACATGAACATGAGAGGAATACTTGCAGGGAAAGAGGAATAACAGGAGGAAAGAGATTAGAAAAATCAGAAGGAAGAGTTATAAGAATATATTATACACATGTATGAGATTTTAAAAGAACAATATTCATCAATGAAGAAACAGCAAGAAAGATTTTTCTTAAAGTCTAAAGGACAGATTTGTCCACATGTTTGAATAAGGCCTTTATTTAAAAAGATTTTAAAATCATTTTCTTATCAAACAAGAACTGAGCTCTGAATTTTGCTTTTATATTCCTATAATATTTTGACTGTATAATAAAGAAAGGTAAATGTAAGATTCTGCCATTCAACTCACAGACCTAATGTTGCTTTTCCCTTGCATGTAAGGGAATGATATCAGACAGCTGTCAGTTGAGTAATAGTTTAGCTTGGGAGCCAAAAAAATAAAGAGAAACAAAATGGTGTGAATATGTTATTCTTTTTTGTCCAAACTAGTGATTTTAACTGTGACCTGCATAAATTCTAATTAAAAGGAAAGCACTGTCTAACCACTTTAACAGAGAATCTATAAACTTTGAGTTGTAATTTAGTAAATGAAGACCAAATTAGTGAAAGCATTAGTTCTGGATCTCTAGTATTAGAGGCTCATTTATTTTTTATTTTAATCACTGATTTATGTAGAAACTTTATAAGTTCTAAAATACTTGGGTAAAACAAACATAATTTATTTACTTCTGTACAAACTGTCATAACCAGGACATAATCAGCTTACTGTTTTAAGGATAAACTCAAAATTATTTTATGGGTATATCCTGCTTTTTTGCTGCAACCAAAGGCAGTGTGTGAACCATAGCTATGTCAACTGTGATAAATTAAATGTCTGTTTTGGCGCAAAGTCAACCCTTATAAATGGTATTTGTAGAATAGTATTTCTGAAAGACTGAACAGTGATAACATGTGTGAAGTAAAGTGACCTGTAGGTGGCAGGCATGTGGCAATTTTTCAATTCAGGGAGCCAATGTTACTGGCCAGACTGTTCTATCTTTTGCTTGGTCTCTGTGTATCACAACTATCCATTCATTCTCTGACCATTAGATCTAGAGATTGCAATTTTTTTTCACTTTTCTATCTTGTAGTATCCTCTGTCCCACACTTCATTACTTGGTACCTTCCCTGAATGTTAATAAATGCTTTCTTATTAAATTCAAATGTGTACCATATGGTCTTTTTCCTACCCTGATACATGGGAAGCTGTCAGTCTCAGCAAGCTTGAAATGATGCTAATTCAAGGTGCTAAGATTCATATATTTTCTTGGTCTTATTCGTAAACCAATCCACATTCTTGATATGCATGCTTTCAGCATGAGAAGAATAAAATAATCCTGGGCTCTTTTGGGATTTCTTTTCTTTTTCTCTTTTCTCTTTACTTTTTTCTGAATTGTACCCTGAAACTGGCCCACATAGAAAACTGTAGTTGAAAGAAATCACAGAAAAAGCCTTCACCTTTGACTTAGAAAAGTTTTATAGATAACTCCTTTGTCTATCAATGACACAGCCAGACTCTTACCATCTATCCTTCCAAATTCCTATCCTTGTCCAAGGAATGAATAACTGAACCAATCAGCAAATGATTACCTTAAATTGTTCTTGCTGATCAGTTGTAATAAGATCATACTTTTTAATCAAATTTTAAGTTCAGGACTTTTCCTTTGACCTAATTTCAGCTTGAGCCACAATATAATCTCTCCAGAAACTAGGCTGGTCTCAGTGTAAAAAATTTTAAACATCTTGAAGTTAATACCCTATGATTCATCTAATTTCACTTTCTCACACAAACTCCGTTCTAATATTAGGTATTCCTCACTTTAAGAAAAAAATTCCTTTTTTTCCCCTAAGGCTTGAGGGGCTTGGTTCCTATCTAACACAAATCTTTTCTGCTCACCTGTAGCCCCTTGTGAATAAAAATCTCACCTTTGCTTGGAGTTTTTCATTTCATCTTATTTTATTTTGTGTGTGTGTGTGTGTGTGTGTGTGTGTGTGTGTGTGTGTGTGTGTGTATGTGTTTCAGAGGGTACTTTTTGTCCCTGTGGAGGACCAAGGGTGACTTCGGAAACCATCCTGGATTGTTTTTCCCTCCTTGCTTCTCTATGGGACTTTCCAAGCTCTGCCCACCAGGGCCAGAAGAGCAGGCATCTGCCATTTCTGCCTGGCATTTTTATGTGGGACCTGAGATCCGAACTCAGGACATTTTGTTTCCAAGACAGAGTTTTAACTCCTGAATCATATCTCCAGCCCTGATTGCAATTTTTTAATTTGACAATTCGTTGCTTAATTTCTGAAGGGATTCTGAATATAACCTTAATGTTGGAAATAGTTGAAAAACTAAAGACAAAAAGAATAGAGTCTCTCTCTGTGTGTGTGTGTGTGTGTGTGTGTGTGTCTGTCATGGGAAATTTTTTATTATTATTACTTTCCTAGTTTTTCAAGCCCAGTGAATAGGTATCCTTACTACCCTTCTTCCCCCTTCTTTCCCCCCTCCTTTTCCTTCTCTCCCACTTTTTCTCTTTCTGTCCCTCCCTCCTTCTCTTTCTCTCTTCTTCTCTCTCTCCCTCCTCTCCCTTTGTGGATCCAACCCACTACTTTCTACTCTCCTGTTTATCAGCTTATGTAGCTCCCAGAGTTCCCTTTGTATGATCTACTATAGTGGGTGTTCAGGACTCTGTAGCAGACCAGGAAGTCCTTCCTTGGGCACACCACTGATATGAGTACTTCTCTTCACCTCTCTAACTATTTACCCGTACTACTTGGAATTATTTCTCCTGAGATCCTGATATGTCAGCCATTGTACAAGTTTGGTAAGATCAAGACTTATTGCAGTGAGTTCCTGGCTACAGCTGCTCTGTCTTGAGTGGAATGTCTTGTTCAGCGGTAGACCTCCCCATTATTAGGCTGTTACAACCTTACCATACCCTCTCTGCAAGCTTCCCTGACACTTAGAATGGGCAGAGATTTGGCTGGCCTAGTTCTTCCCAAATTAGCCTTTCTGCTCAGATCTGTCAGTCCAGTAGACTCACCTGTGGAGGTATGAGCTGCCCAGTAAGACAATCTTTTCCATTTTTCTCTATTCTAGAGCTCATGCGTAAATCGTCTTAAGATGAAACCATGAGAAAGGTTATTGTTATCAAGTTACCAAGAGCCAAAGGAGATAGGAGAATACAAACCACAATAATTTGATGAATGAAATTTCAGCAAATGTTGAATATGTATCTAAAGGACATTTAAACGAAAAATTCACAATGAATCCTGGAGTTTCCACTTGTATTTTGAGTAATTTGTCATATCTAGGGAGTAACCTCATTTGAATATAGAATTTTCTGTTAATATTACAATCATATTTTACTTTCATCCTATTTCACTTAAATTGAATTACAAAGATTATAATTGATAATATGCTAAGATATTAGTGAGTCATAATTATTTCTACATACAGAAAAAGGAAATGAGTCTTAGAGAAGTTTACTTCTAAAGATTATAGAACCAACAGGTACAAAGAAGAAACAAATTGATCCAATTAATTACAGCTGACTCATAAAAACATTATTTACATCATATAATAATGCTTCCTTATATTCCTAAGTATGGTCTTGTCTTCAATTTCTACAAACTATTTATTTCCATCCCACACTTTTCCATATCTGCATAAATAACAACAATGTAAAGATGTGTATTACTGAAGAAAAAATCCAGAGTTTAGTTGTTTGTACAGCTTCCTAGATAATTCACTACATAATCAAATTTGGGATATGCTTTGTGTCAGTTTGAAAGATATTTGAAAGATACATAGTAACAGTTTTAGTACATTCAAACATAAGCAGTGGTTTTTCAATTTGTCTAGAGTAGCAATATTTGATTAACCTATGTTTGTATATATGCAATATTTGATTAATCTTCATTTGTATATATGGCAATTTTTGCTGTCTTTATTTACCCTGACAGAGAAGTTTATGGTCAAATGAAAATCATGGTCCATCTTCAACTTAAGTCATATTATCCATCAAAAATAAAGTAAAGGTTGTGCAAGCCTATTTGTCTAACTTGATTTTCAGTGGTTGCTGGAGTTTTAAATCCATTACATATCCATGAACTGTTTTAAAAGTCACTACTTTAAGACTACAAGTAGATAGTGGATATCATAGATAAGCAACAATTATGAAAGCAGAACTATTATAAGTGGTAAAATATTAAGTATAATGAGTGTCATAATTAGGCACAGGCATCAACTTGATGGTTGAGGGTTTGAGCTCTGGGCACATTTGTATGTCCAGGCCCACTAACCAACGTAAACCCAGATGTTCATGCAGGAAACAGAAGTGGGAATGATAGGAATTGATCAGGCATCGGGTCAGAGGGAGCCTAGGATGTCCATTATCCAAGCCATCTTTATTGTAACATACATGAGTATTTATAGGAAAACAGTCAAGGAGCAGGGCCAAATTCAGGAAAATATCAGAAAAGAGCAGGACCAAATTCTTTACAGGATTGTGTAAAATGTATACATTCCAGTTAACAAAGAAAAGGCAGGAGTGACATCTACTTGCTTTGGGGTCAGACATAATGTCTCCAGGTAAACAGGTATGGCATTTTGTTGCTAGAAGGAAATGGACAATGTATGCCTCAAAACAGAGTTACCTGGTCCAAGCATTAGCATATCTCAGATAAGCAGGAAAGAACTGTTGGGGGAGGAACAGCCCAGCCAGTTTCTAAGAAAAACAAAAGCGATTCAAGAACAGACTGGAGATAAACTCTACTTCCAAGGGAAGGAGTTAGGCCTGCCATTGTCTTGCAGACAAGAGGCAAACTCAACCTCCCAGGGAAGGAGTACCTGGTGACAGCCCATTTCAGATGCTAATGTATCATCCAGAGAGCAGGCTTTGGGTCGGACAACTCCCACATTTGTAAAGAATTAATGGTTGAGTTAAGCCTAGAGCAGAACTTCAGGAGATTGTCTATCTGATGGGGAAGGCTCAGCCCATGGTGGGTGGGTTTAGGTCCTGGAATAAAATACAGGCATCTGGTTGAAAGAGCCACATCCTTGTGTACACTTGGCTGGACATGCTGGTCTGGCAAGTAAGGATTGTTCCTCTCTCGACCATTACATAGTAATGATGTGGCCAGTTCCTTTGGCCCTGGTGTTGATGTATGCTTTCCCATCAAGTTGGACTATGAACTGTAACCAGTAATCATAAGAGACAGTAAAACCCTTGTTCCTTTAAGCTGTTTGATGGTGATTTATCAGCAATCATGCATGCAAACTGCAGCAGAATTTGGTACCAGGAGTGGGCTGTCGCTGATAAATTTGACTATGTGGATTTTGTAGCTTCTGAACAGTTTTGCTGGACAAACTTTGAAATGTTTGAAGATTTTCACTTTGTGATTACAAATACCATTCTTCCAAATTTGGTGGGCCAATTGGATAATGCTGGTGCTGAGAGAGTTATAGATTGTTGGGCCCAATTTTTGATTAAGGGAACAAGGTCTTTGGTGAAGTTGAATTTAAAGATGATAGACTGTTTTGCTTTATAGAGGGGAGCTGTGTTGGTGGCTGTGAAGCTCTGTATGTGGAAAGGACAGGTAGCATAACAACTGCTGCTGTTGGAGTTATGAGTATCATTGAAGGAAAACCTAGTGCTTTGCATTGGGATGGTGGAAAACAAGAGCATCACCTTATGGCGATTCCATGATTTGAAAACCAGGATTCCTTCAGGGGCTGAAAGCCCAAGTTGAAGCCATTTCTTGGAAGTTTCAGCTACTTAGAAAGAGGCTTTTCCAGAGTCAGCATGCTAAAGTTGGTACAGCTGTAGCTTAAGTGGACCAAGCTACATTTTAACCTTGGTTTGAAATCTGGTAGCATCCCTCCAGTGGTACTGGTTTTGATGTATGATTGAGAGGTTCATGGAGTGCTGCAAAAGCTTGGCACCAAGTAGCACGCATAAAGTTCCTGCAAGGAAAGGTGAAGCTTACAGCTGCAGCGGTGAACTCAGAGTACTGTTGATGACAGAACCATGGGATGTATGCTGAGGTCAACTGTGAGTGGAGATTCAGCTTGGTTCAGAAGAATTCTCCTTCTGCAACTTTGAGCTGCAAACAGGGACTGTAATTGCCTAGAATTTTTGAGCCACCATGATTCCATGATAAGCAACAGAAGATGGACATTGAAGTAAAGGATTCATTACTTGATTTGCTGGACTTGATTTTAATGTAATATTTTCTTATTGTGTCATGTTACTTCTATTTTGATGTTTTATCTTGTTGAAGTATTTAACATATTTTGATTTGATAGACTCATAGTTAAAAATTTGAGACATTTTTAAAACTTTCAGTTCCAACATTTTAATAACTGAACTTTTAATGACAGAACATTTTTAAATTTGTTTATGAGAACTTTTAGAGATTTAGGATTAATAAAATTAAATATATATATATTTTTAAGATAACTTTTAACACCTGTGTGAACAAGGATTGAAGGATACAGTTTAAAAGTATTATGTTTTTGTGTCAAGTCAACAAGAGGTGAAGTGTCATAGTTAGGCACAGGTGTCAACTTGATGGTTGAGGGTTTGAGCTCTGGGCACATTTGTGGAGAATTAATGGTTGAGTTAAGCCTAGAGCAGACCTTCAGGAGACTGTCTAGCTGATGGGGAAGGCCCAGCCTATGGTGAGTGGGATTAGGTCCTGGAATAAAATACAAACAGCTGGTTGAGAGAGCTAGCATCCTTGAGTATATTTGGCTGGAAATGCTGGTCTGGCAAGTAAGAATTGTCCCTCTCTCAGCCATTATGTGGTAATGGTGTGGCCAGTTCCCTCTGCCCTGGTCTTGGTCTATACTCTCCCATCAAGCTGGACTATGAACTGTAACCAATAATCACAAGAGACAATAAAACCCTTGTTCCTTTAAGCTGTTTGATGGTGATTTATCAGCAACCATGCAGGAGAACTGCAACAATGACTAACTTTAGAAAAAAGATCACATATCAATTTTGGTAGCATGTAACAAAAGTAAATTTTGATATTGAGCATTCATGTGCAAATAATAGGTGAAAATTTTAATCTTTGAAATTAAAGCAAAATTCAATAGATTGTAATGTGAAATTTAGTCTTGTAGGGTAACAGTCTCTAAATTTAGTGATTTTATATCCTTCATTTTCTGTGTGCCATGGTGGAGATATGAAATCTACAGAAATTCATATAAACCTTGTTTATTCCAAAAGATAAAATAATTTATGGAAATTTAGGATCTGAACCAACAAAATACATGTTTTTTTGGCTGAGACACATGATCATAATTCACCTTAAAAGTTGATATTCATCTGCTTCTTCTATAGTCCAAATACCTATGCCTTTTATGGTCTTCTGTAAACAGTTTTCTGTAGATCAATAAACTCCTTCATTTTGGTGTCATTTTGAGCACAAGTTTCCAGAAAATTCTTAGCAAATTTTCTGTCTTTCTAGACAGTGTCAACCACATTTAGAAATTTCCTTACTCATTATATTGAGAGATATGAATTAGCAACTGGCTAATCTAAGACCCAAGGGGAAAATTGACTTTCTGATTTTTCCAGTAAGTCAGTAACCTCTCTTTATGTTTGGACTTTACTAAATCTGTCCAGATTTCTACCACACTTAAAAACTGAGGATGTGATACTAGAAACCTCTGTCCACATATCTCCTTAATTATCTTTGATAATTAATTCATTTTCTCTAACTATACAGATTTTTTTTCAGAAGCAGGAAACTCTTTTCACATCCTTACATAACTTTTTGAATTGAATGAATATGGCATAAACTCTAATTCAGTTTTCCTCAACAACCTAAGTGTACTTATGAGCTGCCAGGATTTGACAATTCTTTTGTGTTCTGTGAGCTTATAAATAAATAGATAAGTACTATGTTTATAAACTGATCATATTTCTTCATTCTCACATGAATCAACTCCACCTCAAATTCAAGAACCACCAGTAACTAAACATATGGAGTGTATAAAAATCTCAAAAATTGTAGGATACACACACACACACACACACACATATATATATACATATAATATACTTGCTAATATCTTAATGATTGTAGCGGTGAGAAAATTTTGCCAGGGCGTCCACTCACTTTTGTTTGACTACTTTTAACAGAAACCTGGAGCTTTGCTATGTTAAATGACTTGCCTGGGATCACAGTGCTAATTAATAGCACTTCAGGTACAAAAAAAATTTCAATATTTTTCTGTGACATTAAGGTATACAACATAAATGGGAGAGATGATATGTGGCTCCCAGCTATTTTGATATCAATAATTCATAAATCTGGCTATGTGCTGGAATCCACTGCAGAGTTTCACAAAATAAATATGACTCTCAATTCATATGATGGCAAACATGTAGATCCACAAAATCTGGAGTTAGAATCTCCAACACAAATTCCTATGTTGATAAAAATAAAGAAAGTTGAAGATTGTATTTAATGCACATTCAATTTGCCTCAATGTTACCCTCCTGAGTGTCCTTTCATCAGTTTCTTGCTGGATTCATTTGGTTTTCAAAGTCCAAACAAAAGCCAACTATGGGAGGCATTTGTTCCATGAATGCATATAATACGAGGCAATGGTTTTAATGCTTCTGTGTACTTCTGAATAATCTAAAATACTTACCAAAATAGAATCATGCAGTACCATTTGCAAATTGCATGGACTGTTTTGCAGGCATTGTTAGTTTCATAGCAACACTCTAATTCTAGGGCAACAAATTGTCTTATTTTCACATTCTGTTGCTGTGATAAATACTTGATCCAAGTAATTTAAGGAAAAAGGTCATTTGTATAATGCCACATAGCAGAAAGCAGTGTATTGGACACTTACCTGTGAGAAAAAGATTTCCTTACTTGAGAAAAGTGTGGAAGGCTGAGAGGAGTTAATATCATGAGCCTTCCATGAAAAGCAGAAATACAGAAGCATCTAACCCACTGACATTTTCTGGAGACCTTAAGAATTCTAACCATAGCCTGAGACCTTATGATTTCTGCTTATTGGAGATGTCTCACATGCAGACTCTCTCTTTCTCTCTCTCTCTCTCCAACACTATACACCAGGAATGTTGATTTTTCGATGTCTCAGACTGGTCATCTGAGACATGTACTGGAAGCTATGAGAGCCTCTTATTAGTTATCTGCCCTTCCACAAATCAGTGGTCCCACAAGCAGATTTACATACTATTCCCAGTCCCTTGATTATCCTCTGTGTATAATAAACTTGCAGGAGTGGGCTGCAGATTTTTCACCATTTTCCTTACAGAATTGTGGATCTCCCTCCTGATCTTTTTGTCCACGTGTTCACTCTATTTTCAACTCGGTGTGTTTCCTTCTTTTTCCACCTTTATTTCTCAGCCTCAGGGCAACTTCATAGGTTATTATGCTTAGACATAGTATACTTAGAGAGTTTTAAAGAAAGGAAAACAGCTGGGAGAGAGCGCTAGATCCTATAAGAAATTATTAATGCTTGCAATTTGAGGTAGTAACTTATCACATGAAGTGAATCATACCAGTATTAAGAACCAAGGGAATTGCTCACAGCATATCCATAGGAAGAGCAGAGTAACAAAGACCAAGGATCCATTCTAACTTGCCAGTCTTCCTGATTGTCAGAACTGCTAACTAGCTTTCTATATCCTACCTACAAGCTGAAGAAATGATTCTACACACTATATCAAGGGTTTTCCCACATCAGTCATACAACTTAGACAATCTCGTGCAGGCTTGTCCAGATGTCTGCCTTGACTAATTCTTCATAGGTGTGCCTAAACAGTCAACTTGTCTGTAAAGTTGAAAGCTGAAGCTAAATGAGATAGACACTTAATATTGTATAATTCATAGATTGATACATGCCAAGGATTTGTTCTGGGTCTGATTTTATTATATTCCAGAAATACTCAATATAGAACTAGATTGTTCTAGGTTATAGGGCTTATTTGTTCAATTACCTTCAGTAGTCATGTCTTTGAAATTGAAATACAGCCTGACAGTGTGTAAGAAGTGAATGTGCTTGTCTATTGAAAGAATGTCAGGATGACTTCTAGAAGAATGATATTTGTTCTGTGGAGAATTTCAAAACATGGAAATTTGTTGATCAATTGCCATGCAAAATCTGCTGTTGCTATTCTTGGGGAACACAGGTGGTAAGAAAGATTGGACCACAAAAACTCTGTTGACTGAAGAGAAGTTTTATTGTCTTATTTTACTGTTGTAGATAAAACAGGGAACAGTGTTTTATATCAGGCCCAGGAGTAGAGTAAATCTAGCTTTTAGTCTGAACCATTTCTTTTTATCTCCTTGTATGAATCTTTGGGAATGTGGACAAAAGAGTCCAAAAACATGTAGTGAACCTCATTGGCTCTTTATACAGACAAGACAAGTGAGAATTATTAGGAGAACTTTCTGTTAGTATAATTGTCATGATGTCTTCTCAACAGATTGGTATCCAATGGGAAGAAAATCTGAGAGATAAGATGGAAAAAACATGAAAAAGACTATACCAGAGTTGGAAAATGAAATTCCAGAGTTGAGGAGATGGTTTAATTGGTGAAATGCTGGCTGTGCAACTGTAAAGACCTGTGTTTGAATCCCTGGAAACAATTTGCACCCAGAGGCAGTAATCACAGTGTTATAGTGAGATGGGATGTTAAGACAGAAGAAACCTAGAAAGCTCACAATCTGAATGCGTGTGGCAGAAAAACAACAGAGACCATTCATTAAACGAAGTCAAAAGTGAAAACTAATACCACAGCAGGTTCTCTGACCTCCACGTGTACACTACGGTATGCATATGCCCATACTCAGAAACACACACACACACACACACACACACATTTTTTAAAGTGAAATACAAAGCAAAAGTGACCCTAGAAAGATGTAGGAATTCTTTGTTAGTTAAAAAGTCTCTCAACAAATTTGCATTTCTTTCTGCTCCAGATTAGAGGAACATATTATTAGTTATCAGTGATATCATAAACATAAAGTAACATCTAAAGCAGCACTGAAAGGAAATAACAACAGTTTTTTAAAATATAGTTTCTTATGGAAGAAAATATCTTTCAACTTGTGAGTGCATTTATTTCAGTGTGGGTATAATGTGATCATTTCACTCATCTTGCTTCCTCCACATTCTACTGTCCTGGTAATGGTCCTACTCACAAACAACAAGGGGCTTCATGTATCGTTTTATGAAGTCAAGATAGACCATCACAGGAATGTTCATAAGGCTTTCTAGCTGATTCTAGGCTTTGTTAAATTAATATTTGATGCTAACCATCACAATATTCTGTCACTTTCTGTGTGTATGTACTCATATCTAAAATGAATTTATTTGTTTATTTTTATTTATCTCTCACTGTATAATTTTGAGCTTGGTAGTTTAATGCCTTTGTCTTTAAAGCAATTACTGATGAGGAAGAATTTACTATTGATATTTTCCTAATCATTTTTGTATTCTTGCCGTTCTATTGTCCCTCTTGTTTTGCTGCATTCCTTTGTGCATCACTGATTTCTGAAGTAATTTATTTCAATTTATTTCTCATTCTCTTTTGACTTTGTTGGCATTTCATTTGTTTTTACCATGAGGATTACATAAATAACCTTCAATTGTTATAACAATCTATTTTAAACTGATACCAACTGAACTTCATCCATATACAATAATTCTAATCCTACACATGTATTATCTTCAGGTTTGTGCTGATTTCACAAATTATTAACTTTACAAATTCTGTAGCATTTAAAGTAGGTATGTTTTATGCATGTATTTTAACTTTATAATAGAATTAAAAGTATTAGTAACCATCATTATAGTATTACAGAATTCTGTATTTCTTGACATATTAATCTTTTTCAGATAAGTTATACTTTCATATTCTTTCTTCCTCATATCTTATGATATTTCATTCCAACTTAAAGGACTCCCTAAGGATTGATTTCTTTTTAGGAAGGTATTGATGGCAATGAATTTCCCCAGCTTTTATTTTTTCTAGAAAGGTCTTTGCTTCAATTTATTTTAAAAGCAGATTTGTTGAGTACAACATTCTTGAGTGGAAATTTCCTTGTTTCAGCACTTTGAATCATTATCATATCCACTTGTGGGCCCATCAGGTTTGTGCTGAGAAATTTGCCAACGATCTTTGATGAATTCCTTTCGATGTAACAAGTTGCTTTTCTCCTGCAGCTTTAACATTTTCTCTTTGCGTTTGATTTTTTTACAGTGTGATTATAAAATATCTTACACATCTTAATTTAGAATATTGGTCTGCTGGTTCTTTTCCACTTTTCCCTCTCCAAAGGATAATTAGAAGTTCAGTGCTTTCTTCCAATTACACTAAGGTATGTGCCTAGCTCTCAGAAGTGAACTACAGTAACTTTTCTTCTTTCTTTTTTCTTTCCCTCTATTTTTTTTATTTCTTTGAAACAGGATCTCTGTAGTCTAGTCTGACTTTAAACTCATGGCAATCCTCGTAACTCAGTTCCCCGAGGGCTGATATTACTGACATGAACCACCATAACTCACATTCTAGGCATTTCAATCTCCTACTTTTCTCACTAGAAAGTTTTCTTCTTCCCAAACAGTTTCCCTCTTGCTGTCATGTTGTTGTGTGAGTGACTTGCTCAGGGTTATTATTAATGGCATGTGTCTTAGGTGCTTGTTGTGGCAAGGATAATATACCATTGTATATACCATTGGGGAGGGTAACTCTCCTTATCCTTCATCTAGCATTAACCATCATCAGTCTCTGAGTGAGGTGAGGTGCCTTTTGAGACCTTTCCATTTTTATGTGTAATGCTGACAATTGTACATCTCTTTATCTTTTCTAAAAACTTAATATGTCTGTCTTCCACAGGAGCATCATATTAAAAAAGTATTTAGATTTGAGATATCACAATCTTATGTAGTTTTAAAAGGCAGTTAAATGTCCCTGAAAAGCAAAATAGTACAAAGTTTCAGAAAACATAGAAAGGCACTTTTCAGAAAATATTGGAGTTGTGTTTTGCCTAATAACCTCCAAAGGTATGCATTGATTAAGTCAATGAACTCTATGTTCCCAAGACATAATGAAATCCCCAGTAATATCATTTAAAATATTTCTTCAAATTCTGACTTCCGTGTTTGTATTCAGTTCATTTTTATCTTAAAATCATCTTTCTGATCTATCAATATGCAGGTCTCTTCTTTAATGACAAACCACGCAGACCATTTGGTTACAAGAAGTATTATTATTAAACCATGCAAGAGTTTATAAATTTCTCTTGTCTGTACAATATATATCTCTTGAGTTTTATGCTTTTTACCAGATTTAAGGAGACAGGGGCTTAATAGAAAAGAACAAAGTGCTCTGTAACTTACATAGTGTCACATACTTTAGTGGACCAACATTGCTTCTTTTATTTTTCCAAAACTAAGAAATAGGACAAAGAGATCTGTGGCCAAATACATGACATATTAGAGTTCTCTTTGTAGAATAGCCATGGTGTTCTTGTCTCAGCATGCTTGCCAAAGCCTGATGCTGAATAAGCAACACATATTTCCTCCATTCTTGCTGCCTTGTCATGAAGGCTGTATGATGGGTGAAAAGACTAAAGGTTTTAAAACTCTCAGAACAGTATGTTACTCTCCCTAGATATTCATAATTTCATATGACCTTTAAATGTCTTTGTACTTGTGACTTCTTCTTTTGAAATACTACATCAAGAACCCTAAATAATCTCTCAAGCAAACCTTTGGGATTCCAATGTGATAGTGGTGGATTGCCAGACAGTGTACTTATAGTGATGTTATTTCATGTTGTTCTTTTTGACACTCTATATTCAAGGTTGTTGCATCGAAAGTCACTCACCCCATATTTTGTTTTTAGTTTTGTTTTTGAGCATGTGTGTGTGTGTGTGTGTGTGTGTGTGTGTGTGTGTGTGTGAAAGAGAGAGTTGTATATTTGTACAAGAAGAAACTTGAGTGTGTGTGCCTGTGGAGGTCCCAAGGTGATGTTGGGAATGTTCTTGTGTTTCTTTACCTTCTTACTGCTTTGTTCTGGAAGGGCCAAAATTATAGGCCCCTCTCATTTTTCTCGACAATTTTCTCAGGATCTGAGTTCTGAATTCAGATCCATTAGCTTGTGAGGCAAAAGCTTTTAACCCTTGAACCATCTTTCCAGCCATACTCTCTCCATCTGTAAATGAAAAAAAAAAGAAACAGAAAACAAATTTCCATTTGCCAAGATCCAGGATTTAGAGAGGCATATTTCTTTTTTTTTTCCTGTGACTGAAATGAATTGTTCACTAAACATCAAATGACTCAACTCTATATTTATAATTGTTTATACCTTGTCCTTATGCTATATAGTAAGAGAGACACAGTGAAACATGATTTTCCATTGACATAGGAATGCATGTTTCATAAATGTAGTGGGCAAACACTATCAAAGTCCATTGTTAGCCAGGGCTGGAGAGATGGCTTTTGCAAGCAAAAGGTCCTGAGTTCAGATTCCAGGTCTCATCTAGAAACACCAGGTGGAAATGGTAGTGGTGGTGGCAGCCTCCTGCACTTCTGGATGTGAAGGGCAAAGCCAGGAAAATCTAAGCATTAAGCAAAAAAGAGTTAGAAACAATCCAGAATTATTGCCAAAGTCACTCTTAGTTCTCGGCAGGGACACACTGTGCCTTCTGATACATACATGCACACACACACAATAAATTAATTAATTTTTAAAAAGTCCATTGTTACATGTGGTGAAGTTCAGAAAGGCATGAGGCCTGTGCACTTGACTTATTATGTTTTGTAGAAATCACAGTGACCAATGTCTATCTGTATGTTTTCATTAAATATACCAGAGCATAGTCAAACTAGACTCAAAGTATGCTTAAGAACTAACATTAGCCTAAAGCCTTAGAATATGCTGCCTTTATTTTTTTATTTTTGAGGGAGATTATTTTTTATTAAATTTTTAAGGCTCATTTCAAAGAGAATATTTTTATGTCTTTTACTCATACAAAGTTGATAAGTACCCCCATTCCCCTCCCTCCCTACACCTCTCCCTGAACCCCTTTCCTTCCTCCCTCATTTTCCCCTTCCTTTCCTCCCTCCCTCCCTTTCTCCCAGTGCCCCCTCCCCCCATTCCTGGAGCATCCTTTAGTGTGCATGTGAAACTTCCCTCTGGGTCTTCCTCCCTGATGAGGTGTAAGGACTCAGTAGCATTGCCTAGAGCTCTTTTTTGTGTTCCCCTTTAGTATAAGAACACTACCGTGGCTGTTAATCTCTTGCCTCTAAGGATCCTAGTGTCTGTGATACATGCTAGACTTTGGGGGTTCAATGATATGTTGGTCATTGCACAGGTCATGCAAAGTCCTATTATGATTACTTCAGCCCTGACTTGTATGGAGTATCTTGCATATTGTTGCTCTTCCCCATCTTTAGGCTCTTACAATCATACCACCCCCTCTTCCACAAATTTCCCTGAGCTTTAGGATGGGGAGATATTAGGCTAGCCTGGTTCCAAGTGGTTGACGTAGAGTCTCTGATTTTCTGAATTATGGTTTGTTGATTATTTTTGTCAGTTTTGCTGCTTCTGCACGGCCCTTGGCTACATCCTGATGGGTATTGGATGTCACCCCCTGGCCAGAGATAAAAGGCTGTTAAAATCGAGTCTTATTATAAAAGTAGATTCACAGGTAGATGGAAGAAGAGTAGGAGATCGTGGTGAGGGGGGGGGGTCAGTCTCCCATTTGCAGGATGGTTACCTTCTATCTGACAGACACTATGCCCTCCCTTTCTGGTGAGATCATACTCCATCAGATGCAAGTAACCAGGACGAAAGTCTGTGAGCTTAACCAGATGTCTCATTACTTACTTGCAGTCCTTGATGGTGGCCTATTTTCTCTGCTGTAGCATGTTCTCCTCTCTCATTGTTTTTGGTGGGGCCCTACCTCTCCTTCACTCCCTGGTTATAATCTTTGCAATTACTAAAGGTATTACAGAGATTTATCTTTGAGTGTGTCACTAAGTGGGTTTGGTACTAGGATCCACCAATTAGGGAGTAGATATAGCACTTAATTTTCTGTGTCTGGGATATTTCAATCAATATAATTTTTTCTAATTCCACCCATTTCCCAGCAAATTTCATTAATTCATCTTTTTTGATGGCTGAGTAGTATGCCATTGAATAAATGTGCCACATTTTCTTTATCCACTCATCAACTGTTGGGCATTTGGGTTGGTTCTAAGACTTTGCTATTGTAAACAGTGCTGCTATGAACATGGTCGTGCTTGTGTTATAGAGGTGGATTTTTGTTATATGGGGGATTACTCCCAAAAGTGGAATAGCAGGATCATATGGCATTTCAATCTTTAACTTTTTTAAGAATCGCCAGACGGCTCACCAGAGTGGTTGTATAAGCCTACATTCCCAACAACAATGTAGGAAAGTTCCCTTCTTGCCACATCCTCTCAAGCATTTGATGCTGTTTGTATTGTGGATTTGTGCCACGCTAACTGGGGTGAGATGATATCTCAGGGAGGTTTTGATTTGCATTTCCCTGATGGCTAAGGATGCAGAGCATTTTTTAAGATACTTGTTAGACATTTCAATTTCTTCCCTGGTAAAGTTTCTTTTAAGTTCCAAGGCCCATTTTTTAATTGGGCCATTTGTTTACTTGGTGTTTATTTTTCTAAGTTTTTTGTGCACTCTGGATAATAGAGTCCTGTCAGATATGTGCTTAGTGAAGATTTTCCCCCTTTCTGTAGGTTGCCTTTGTGCTCAAGTTACAATCTCTTTATCTGAACAGAAGCTCTTTAATTTCACAAGTTCCCAACTGTTGAGAGTTGGTAGCAGTGACTGTGCTATTGGATTTCTGTTTAGGAACTATTGGCCTAGTCCAATCAGCTCGAGGGATTTCACTACCCTTTCAAATAAGGTTTTTATAGTCTCTGGCCTTATATTGAGGTTCTTGATCCATTTGGAATTAAGTCTTGTACATGGTTACAAATACAGGTCCAGTTTTAGTCTTCTGCATGTGGACAACCAGTTTTGCCAGCACAATTTGTTGAAGATACTGTTCTTTTTCCACTGGATTTTTTGGGCCCCTTTGTCAAAGATCAAATGGCTGTAATTTTGTGGGCTTATATCTGGGTCTTCAACCCTTATCCATTGATCTGTGTGTCTATTTTGGAGCCAGTACCAGGCTGTTTTTATAACTATGGATTTGTAGTATAGATTGAGGTTTGTTATGGTGATTCCTCCAGCAGTGTTTTTGTTATTCAGGATTGTTTTTAATATCTTGGGTCTTTTGTGTCTCCATATGAGTTTAGAGATTGTTTGGTCAACTTCTTTAAAGAATTGCTTTGGGATTTTAATTGGTATAGCATTGAATCTGTATATTGCCTTTGGTAGGATGGTCATTTTTATGGTATTGATTCTGCCAATCCAGGAACATGGGAAGTCTTTCCAACTTCTGGAGTCTTCTGTAATTTCTTTCTTTAGGGTTTTAAAGTTTTCATTGTAAAGGTCTGTACTTCTTTGTTTAAGTTTATACTAAGGTATTTCACTTTTTAGGAGCTATAGTAAATGGGATTGTTTCTTTCAGGGCTATTTCACGTCTTTCATTCTGTGCATATAGGAATTCCACTGATTTTTGTATATTTATTTTGTATCCTGTCACCCTGCTGAACTCCTATATTAGTTCCAGGAGCTTCCTATTGCTCAGGTATATGATCATGTTATCTGCAAATAGCGATAGCTTGACTTCTTCCTTGAAGATTTGAATCCCTTTTATCTCCCTTTCTTGTCTTAGGGCTTCAGATAAGACTTCAAGTGCAATATTCAATAGAAGTGGTGAGAGTAGACAGCCTTGTCTAGTTCCTCATCGAAGCAGGAATGCTTCAAGTGTTTCCCCATTGAGTAACAACCTTGCTATTGGTTTGCTGTATGCAGCTTTTATTATATTGATAAAGGAAGAACCAGCTTTTTTACTGGCTGATTCTTTGTATCATTTTCCTTATCTCAATTTCAGATATTTCTACCCTGATTTTGTTAATCTCCTCTCTTCTACTGCTTTTGGGATCAGATTGCTCTAGTGTCTCTAAAGCTTTGAACTGCATTGTTAAGTTATTTATTTGTGATGTTTCTATTTTTTGTAAGCATTAAGAGGTATGAATTTACCTCTTAGAAGAGCTATCATTGTGTCCCAAAGTTTTGATAAGTCATATTTTCATTATCGTTCACTTTCAGGAAATCTTGAATTTCCTTTGTAATTTCTTCCTGAATCTAATTCTCATTTAGTATTATAGTGTTTAGTTTCCCAGAGTTAGTGTATTTTCTGTTGTTTGTTGTGCTGTGGATGTCAAGCTTTAAACCATGGTGGTTTGACAGGGTACAGGCTAGAATTTCAACTTTCCTGTATATGTGGAGATTTGTTTTGTGGCCCAACATGTCGTCTATTTTAGAGAAAGTTCCATGTGCTGCTGAGAAAAATGTGTATTCTTTGGTGTGTGGATGAAACGTTTGATAGAGATCTGTAAAGTCCATTTCTTTAAGGGCTTGGTTGAGTTCCAAAGTGCCTCTGTTAAGTTTTTGACCTGTTGCTCTATCCCATGTTGAGAGGGCAGTGTTGAAATCCCCAAGAATTATCGTTTGGGGGTTGATTTCTCACTTTAGATACTGTAAGGTTTGCTTAGTGAATGTGGAGGGGTCCATATTACATGTGTATATGTTCAATATTGTGAAGTCTTTCTGGTGAATTGTGCCTGTGACTAAAATATAGTATCCATCTATGTCTCTTATGTTTTTTTTTGGTTTGAAGTCCACTTTGTTTGATAGCATAATACCTACCCCTGCATGTTTGCTGATCCTATTAGCTTGCAGAATTTTGGACCAGCCTTTTATTTTTAGGATGTACCTATCTTTTGTGGTGAGATGAGTTTCCTGAAGGCAGTAGATTGATGGTTTTTGATTTTTAAGCCAAGTTTGTAATCTGTATCTCTTGGTTGGTGAATTAATTCCATTGGCATTTAATGTTATAACGGAGAAATTATTTTTAATTCCAGATATTTTTTTTGTTTAGTGCCTTTTGTAAGTGTATTATTTGGCTTTTAGGTTTTGGTGGTATTATACTTCCGTTCTGTCCTCCTGTTTATGCTTTTTTTTTCTTCAAGCTTGAGTATCATTGCTAGCATTTTTTGAAGGCCTGGTTTGGTAGACATGTATCCCTTCAAGTTGTCTTTGTGCTGGAAAACTTTTCTTTCTCCCTTGATCATGACACATAATTTTGCTCAATATATCAGCCAGGACATTTCTGATCATTCAATATTGGAAGTACATCTCTCCAAGTTCTTCTTGCTTTTACTGTTTCCATTGAGAAATCATTTGTTATTTTAATTGGTTTACCTTTAAAAATAACTTTTTTTTTCCCTTGAAGCTCTCAGCACCTTTTCTTTGTCTTGAATGTGGAGTGTTTTGATTATTATTTGCCGTGGCGAGTTTTTATTTTGATCATATCTGTTTGGATTGTGGAATGCCTCTTGTATTTGGAAGGGCCTATCATTCTTTAGGTTAGGGAAGTTTTCATTTATGATAATTTGAAAAATTTCCTCAGGTGTGGTATTTTGGGATTCTTGCTCTGGTATTCCATGAATGCACACATTAGGCTTCTTCAGGGTGTCCCATAACTCTTCAATATTCCTCTCAAGTATCTTTTTGGCTTTAGCAAACTCTTCCATTGAGTTGGTTAGTACTCTCATTTTGTCCTCAAGATCTGAAATTTTATTTTCTGTTTCATTAGTTCTGTTGGTAAGACTCTCTGTCAAGTTCTGGGTTGAAGATAACTTGTCTTTTAGTTAAATTTTAAACCCTGCCTGAGACTGTTTTAACTGCTCTATGCTTATTTTTGTTCTTGAACTGTTTTTCTCAACTCCTCCAAGTGTCTTTTGTGTTCCTGTTCAGAACAGTTGATGTGGTTATTTAACTCCTTCTGGATTTCCTCTTTCATAGTATTTATCGTGGTAATGATCATGCTTTGAAAGTCGTTATCTTGGGCCTGGCTTTCTTGGCTATTTTCTGTGAATTTGTTCTGGTTGCAATCTATCATTGTGGGAAATTTGTTTTCTTGGTTTTTGTTTCTCATGGATCTGTACTTTGACTTGGACATTGTTGTTTTGTCTCTTAAGACCTTTCAGTTTCTGTGTGTGTGTTTTTTTTTAATTTATTTTTTCCACTCATAAAAACTTGATAGGTTCTCCATTCCACTCCCTCCCTCCATGCCTCCCTCGGGCAGTTATTACTAGTGTTTGTCTTGGAGTTGGGTACCTTGTCTGTTGTTATTGTTATTTCCTGGAAGGGGGAATTAGACTGTTTTTACATCAATTAAGACAGGTTTAGTAGACAGGAGGTAAATATTAGTATGGTAGTGCACTTTTATGATTTAGTACCTTGGTGATATGTAAGGGTGAGTGGTATAGTTCCTGAAGTTTTATATGGTTTGGGGGTGGCTATATGGAAAAGTTAATCTATAGTGAATAATAATTGAAAAGAGCAGGATGGTAAAAAAGGGTTTACTTATCTTTGGGCTGGATGTAAAGAATCTCTCCCATGTGATAGGATGATTTTAGAGGACTTCAAATGTATGGCGTTTGTCCCTTAAAGCTTTACTTGGGTTTTCTTTGGACTCTGTGGATTTCTGAGGAGCAGTGTATCCTCCCTGGACCATGAGCGTCCCAGGCGAACGTAAAGAGCAGAGAGGCTGATGGCCTTCTGGTGGAGAACTGCACCTGGGACCTGGGGCATGGCCCAGAGGCGATCCAAGCCGGGGGCAGCCCGGATGCTGCTCATGCTGGCTGGTGGGAGGAGCTGGGATGGGCTGGTGGGATTTACCTGAGACACAGGGTAACGTGGAGGGTCTGGGGAGGTCGGGCGGGTGGGAAGACAGGTGGACGAGTGGGCCGGCAGAGGGGCTGGTGGCACGCTGGAGATTCACTTCACCCGGGACCTGGGGTGTGGCCCAAAAAGGAATATGCTGCCTTTATCTGAGTAATATTTTATTAACAAAGTTTCTGGAAGAAAGAGCACATAAAACAATAGAAAATGTGCCTTTTACATATTCACTGAGTTTTTCTAATTTCCCTGTGAGAATAGATTAATGACTTCATGAATTATTAGGAATTCTATTCCTCAGAAAGTCTTTCAGTGCTTTGAAGGTTGCCAAATATGAGGGTCACAATGATATACTTATTTATTTCATTCCAAATTCACTAATTATCCAAAAATTACCTCCAATGTCCTAATCCTCAAAAATACATTTTTTCTTAAAAATTTCTATCAAATGGTCCATTCTTACTAACATATATAACATTTATTTTGTGTATAAAATTGTAGTGAAAATTTTATGCAGAGGTTAATTTTCAGATATGATTGGATTTCAAGTACTTACACCTTATAAAGTCTTAGACTTAGCCCTTCTTAACATAATTTTCAACTCTTAACATTACTCAAATATTAATAAAACTCAAAATAATGTTTAGTAAACACCCTGTTTGAATCAGGATTCAAGATAAGAGGCTAGTCCTTTCTTACAACTGAGATACAAATGTAGAATTTAGGTAATTCCATAACAAAAGCTCAACGACTCTTTATAGCATGCAATAAATAGAGGCTATGATATTTTCTTCATTTTTTCTTCTTAATCACACAATTTCCTCTACTTTACAGTTGGTTTTGCATAAGCATGACCAACTCAAAATCTTAAAGAAATAGCTTTACCACAAATAACATCCTCTTTTTTCACTGCTTACATTGTGACTTCTCAGAAGACATAATTTTTTTACTTGAACCATGTCACTTGAGGCAAGTTTTGCCAGATAGACACAACTGTCAGTTTGACAAGAGAGCTGAACCTTTCTGCACAATGAAGAATGATTTAACTAAGGTAAGCCTTAAGCAATCCTGCTGGAGATTATCTAATAGATGGGGGAAGACCCAATGTCTAGCATGGGACTGTTCCTTTGGCAGGTGGATAAGAAAAAGAGAGGGATGGTTAGAATTTGGCAGACTGGCATGCTAAAAATTATGCCCCTCTTTCAGCTTTCCTTGTGGATATGGTGTAGCCAGTTGGTTCAGTTCCTGTTTCTAGTGTGATTTCTCATACTATGCTGATGAACTGTAGCTGTGAATCATAAACTAGAATAATCTCATTCCCCTAAATTTCTTTTAGCAATGGGAAGACGAAAGTAACATGCAGATTGACACAGATTCTATTCTCTAGTAAGAGGTCAACAGATAAATGGATAAATAAGATATGGTACATATATGCAAAAATATCATACAGTCCAAAAGAGATATGAAATCATGCCATTTATAGGAAAACAGATAGAACAAGAGGACAGCATGTTAAACAAAAATAAGTCAAACAAAGAAATACAACATTGACTGTTATTTCTCAAAAGTGGTAATTTCTCGTTTCTTTCACATATTGGAAGTAAACTTACCTTACACTCCTCATAAAACAACTATAGTAGTTACTTTCCTTTGCTATGATAAAAATACTTTTTCAAAAGCAATTTAAGGAAGAAAGTGCTTATTCTGACTCACAGTTCCAGCCTGTACTGTATCGTGGTGGGGATTTCCTATGGTAGAAACTGGTTGAGTTGAATCTGCGGACAGGAAGCAGAACATAATTCTCAGCCCACTTTATATAGTCCAAGATCCCCTGTCTAGAGCATGATACCATCCATATTGGGCAGAGATTTCTACCTGAATTAATCAGTGAAGATTGTTCCCTACTGACTTGCCAAGAGGTTTGTCTACCTAGTGATTCTGGATCTCATGAAGGTGACAGTCAAGATTAAGTATCACAACTAAATAAAATTAGTTAAAATACATAAAATATTAGTCTTCAAGTTATTTATTTTATTATCACACAATGAAGGAAAACAATAGATGAGATTTGGTAACTGAACTAATCTCATAAATAGTGATGCTATAGATGAAGATCTGAGTGATAGAGAAATATTATTTCAAAGTTTGAGAAATGGGAAAACTGAGTTGCTTGTTAAAGTTTACATAGCTATAAGTAATTAAAACTGACCAAAAGGATAATGGTATAATGCAGAAGGTTTTTGTTTATTTTCTCATCTTTTCCTTTCTTTCCCTTTTTCCTGTTCTCTTCAAGATATACTTTCAGATATGGAGGTTGAAACCAATTTGTGGCAAAAACCAGTAAATCTACTTACCAGAAAAAAATGAGTTTTAAAAATGATGCATTTGTGGCAAC
The DNA here is from genome assembly GCA_023101885.1 of Typhlomys cinereus. Classification (NCBI taxonomy): domain Eukaryota; kingdom Metazoa; phylum Chordata; class Mammalia; order Rodentia; family Platacanthomyidae; genus Typhlomys; species Typhlomys cinereus. The sequence continues at coordinate 662,109 of JALPQD010000285.1, forward strand.
TGTACTTTTAAAGGGATGTGAGTTCTGCGAGGGAGCTCAAACCAAGAGTTATACATTAAAATTGACCCACTTCCCTCTTGAGAGTTAAGATGTACTTCATTTTATTTTAAGGTAGATCATTATAGCCAAATTGCCATGGATGTTTGATATTGTACACTGAAGCAGGCTGGTAAATAACTGAGGCTGAATCCCAGTATGCCCTCAATTTCTATATAATAGAAGTAAAAAAAATGTATGTCTAAGAAATATGTCTAATATGTATATGTGACATTTTCTTCTTGTCATTTTCAAAGACCTAAGTAAGAAGAATATTCAAAAGCTATACAATTATTTAAATAGTCACAAAATAAAAATAACTACTTACATTTGAACTTGAATACATGGACACTCTTTTTCACTAAATTCTTTCCGCCTTCATGGCATTTATTAGCTCATTTGTATCTGGGATTTTTGCCAAGTGTCTAGTGAAATCAGACATGTTATGACCAAGACTTACTTTAAAAAAATTTTTCAAGTAGGTACTTGAAAAACTTGACATTAAAAAAAAAAAAGAAAAACTTGACATTATCTCTCTTTCCTGAAGTCACTGTAATTCATGGAAGTATCAATGTCAAACACTTTGAATTTTTTTGCCACTTCAAAAGTTGTAATCAGTATTTTATAATTTTTTAATTTATTTTTATTATTTCCACTCATACAAACTTGACAGGTACACCGGCCCCTCCCTCCCTCCAACCCCTCACCCCCCTTCCCTCCCCATCTTCCAGTGCCTCCCCCTCCCATCCTCAGAGCATCCTTTAATGTGCATGCCAAACTCTCCTCTGGGTCCTCCTCTCCGATGAGTTGCAAGAACACAGTGGCATTTCCCAGAACCCTTCCCTGTGTTCTGTTAAGCATAAGAACACTACTGTGGCTGTCAAGCCCTTGCCTCCAAGGATCCTAGTGCTAGACTTCGTGGGGAGAATAGTGTGTTGGACATTGCGTAGGGCATTCAAAGACCAATTATGATTGCTTCGGCCCTAACTTGTGTGGAGTATCTTGCATATCATTACTCCTCCAGCCCTCTTACCGTCCTCTCTTCTGCAAATTTCCCTGAGCTTCAGACTGGGGAGAGATTAAGCTGGCCTAGTTCCAGGTGGTTGATATAGAGTCTCTGATGTTCTGGATTATGGTTTGTTGATTTTCTTTTTGGTTTTGCTGTTCCTGCAATGCCCTTGGCTCCATCCTGATAGGTATTGGATGTCACCCCTTGCAGTCCTTGATGGTGGCCTATTTTCTCTGCTGTAACATGTTCTCCTCTCTCCTTGTTTCTGGTGTGGCCTCCTTCCCCACCTCTCCTGGTATTTTTTTTTTTAGAGCTATAGTAAATGGGATTTTTTCTCTCAGGGCTTTTTTACTTCTTTCATTCTGGGCATATAGGAAGGACACTTTGCAATTACTGAAGGTATTACAGAGAATTATCCTTAAGTTTCTCTAAGTGGGTTTGGTACTAGGAGTCACCTATTAGGGAGTACATACGGCGCTTAATTTTCGGTGTCTGGGATACTTCACTCAATATAATTGTTTCTAATTCCATCCATTTCCAGGCAAATTACATTAATTCATCATTTTTGATGGCTGAGTAGTACTCCACTGTATAGATGTATCACAGTTTCCTTATCCACTCGTCAACTGTTGGATATTTGGGTTGATTCTATGACTTTGCTATTGTAAACAGTGCTCCTATGAACATGGTTGTGCTTGTGCTATCGAGGGGAATTTTTGCTGTATGGGGGATTATTCCCAGAAGTGGAATAGCAGGGTCATATGGCATTTCAATCTTTAACTTCTTTAAGAATTTCCAGACGGCTAGCCAGAGTGGCTGTAAGAGCCTGCATTCCCACCAGCAATGTAGGAGAGTTCCCCTCTCTCCACATCCTCTCCAGCATTCGTTGTTGTTTGTATTGTGGATTTTTGCCATCCTGACTGGGGTGAGATGATATCTCAGGGAAGCTTTGATTTGCATTTCCCTGATGGCTAAGGATGTGGAGCATTTTCAAATATATTTGTTAGACATTTTAATTTCATCCCTGGTAAATTTTCTTTTAAGTTCCAAGGCCCATTTTTTAATTGGGCCATTTGTTTCCTTGGTGTTTAGTTTTCTAAGTTCTTTGTGCACTCTGGATAATAGAGGTCTATCAGATATGTGGTTAGTGAAGATTTTCTCCCGTTCTGTGGGTTGCCTTTGTGCTCATGTTACAACTTCTTTATCTGAAGAGAAGTTCTTTAATTTCACAAGATCTGATCTGTTGAGTAATGGTTGCAGTGACTGTGCTATTGGATGTACCTTTAGGAACTGTTGGTCTAACCCAATCAATTCGAGGGTGTTTCCTTCCTTTTCAACTATGGTTTTTATAGACTCTGGCCTTAAATCAAGGTCCTTGATCCATTTGGAATTAAGTCTTGTACATGGTGACAAGTATGAGTCCAGTTTTAATCTTCTGCATGTGGAGATCCAGTTTTGCCAGCACCATTTGTTGGAGATACTGTTCTTTTTCCATTAAATGTTTTGGGCCCCTTTGTCAAAGACCAAATGGCTGTAATTTTGTGGGCTTATATCTGGGTCTTCAACCTTTATCCATTGATCTATTTTGGAGCCAGTACCAGGCTGTTTTTATAACTATGGATTTGTAGTATAGATTGAGGTTTGGTATGGTGATACCTCCAGCAGTGTTTTTGTTACTCAGGATTGTCTTTGCTATCCTGGGTATTTTGTGCCTCCATATGAATGTTGAGATTGTTTGGTCAACCTCTTTGAAGAATTGCTTTGGGATTTTAATTGGTATAGCATTCAATTTGTATATTGCCTTTGGTAGGATGGCCATTTTTACGATGTTGATTCTGCCAATCCAGGAACAAGGGAGGTCTTTCCACCTTCTGGTGTCTTCTGCAATTTCTTTCTTTAGGGTTTTAAAGTTTTCATTGTAAAGGACTCTTACTTCCTTTTTTAGGTTTATACCAAGGTATTTTTTTTAGGGCTATAGTAAATAGGATTTTTTCTCTCAGGGCTTTTTCACTTCTTTCATTCTGGGCATATAGGAAGGCCACTGATTTTTGTACATTTATTTTGTATCCTGCCACCCTGCTGAACTTCTGTATTAGTTCCAGGAGCTTTCTGGTGGAGTTTTTTGGGTCACTCAGATATAAGATCAAGTCATCTGCAAATCGGAATAGCTTGACTTCTTCCTTGCCGATTTGAATCCCTTTTATGTCCTTTTCTTGTTTTATGGCTTCAGCTAAGACTTCAAGTACAATATTGAATAGAATTGATGAGAGTTGACAGCCTTGTCTAGTTCCTGATCGAAGCGGGAATGCTTCAACTTTTTCCCCATTGAGTATAATCCTTGCTGTGGGCTTGTTGTATGCAGCTTTTATTATATTGATAAAGGTTCCTTCCATTCCAACTGTCTCTAGCGTTTTGATCATAAAAGGCTGTTGGATCTTGTCAAAAATTTTTTCTGCATCTATTGAGAATATCATGTGGTCTTGGACTTTGGACAGGTTTATATGATGAATTACATTTATTGATTTACGTATGTTGAACCAACCTGTGTGCCTGGAATAAAGCATACTTGATCCCCGTGAATGATCTTTTTAATATGTTTTTGAATCCGATTTGCTAAGACTTTGTTGAGAATCTTTGCATCCGTGTTCATCAAAGAGATTTGCCTATTGTTTTCTTTTTTTAAGTGTATCTTTATTAGGTTTCGGGATTAAGATGATATTAGCTTCATAGAAGGAATTTGGTAGTGTTCCTTCCTTTGCTATTCAATGGAACAGTTTAAAGAGTACTGGTGTTATATGTTCCTTAAATGTCTGATAAAACGTTATGCTGAATCCATCTGGTCCAGGACATTTTTTGGTGGGAAGATTCAAGATTACATCCTCAATTTCCTCATATGTTATAGGACTATTTAAATAATTCACAACTTCCTGATTCAATTTAGGTAAGTTGTGTTTACTTAGGAATTCATCCATCTCTTTTGTGTTGTCAAATTTCACAGAGTATAAGTTTTTGAAATATGACATTATAATTCTCTGAATTTCTTGGGTATCAGTACTGATAACTCCATTTTCATTTCTAATTTTATTTATTTGGGCTTTCTCTTTCTTTTGGTTAATTTAGCTAGGAGTGTGTCTATCTTATTGATTTTTTCAAAAAAACAGCTTTTTGACTGATTGATTTTCTATATTGTTTTCCTAATCTTGATTTCAGATATTTCTCCCCTTATTTTGCTAATCTTTCTTCTACTGCTTTTGGGATCAGATTGCTCTAGTTTCCCAAAGCTTTAAGCTGCATTGTTAAGTCATTTCTTTCTGATGTTTCCATTTTTTTGATGTAGGCATTAAGAGCTACGAACTTACCTCTTAGGACAGCTTTCATTGTGTCCCAGAGATTTTGGTAAGTTGTATTTTCATTATTGTTTGCTTTCAGGAAATCTTGAATTTCCTTTTTAATTTCTTCCTGAATCCAGTTCTCATTCAGCATCATAGTGTTAAGTTTCCAGGAATTAATGTATTTTCTCTTGTTTGTTGTGTTGTGGATGTCCACCTGTAGGCCTTGGTGGTCTGATAGAGCACAGGCTAGAATTTCAAATTTCTTGTATATGTGTAGATTCGTTTTGTGGCCCAATATGTCGTCTATTTTGGAGAAAGTTCCTTGTGCTGCTGAGAAAAATGTGTATTCTTTGGTGCGTGGGTGAAAAGTTTGATAGAGATCTGTAAGGTCCTTTTCTTTAAGGGTTTGATTAAGTTCCAAAGTGTCTGTGTTAAGCTTTTGGCCTATTGATCTATCCCATGTTGAGAGGGCAGTGTTGAAATCCCCAAGAATTATTGTTTGGGGGTTGATTTCTCGCTTTAGATGAATGTGTAGGGGCCCGTATTGGGTGCATATATGTTCAGTATTGTGAAGTCTTCCTGGTGAATTGTACCTGTGACTAAAATTTAGTATTCTTCTGTGTCTCTTATGATTTTTTTTGGTTTGAAGTTCACTTTGTCTGAGAACATAATGGCTATTCCTGCCTGTTTTCTGGTTCTATTAGTCTGCAGAATTTCAGACCATCCTTTCATTTTTAGGATGTGCTTATCTTTTGTGGTGAGATGAGTTTCCTGAAGGCAGCAGATTGATGGGTTGTTGTTTTTAATGCAAGTTTTTAATCTGTGTCTCTTAATCGGTGAGTTAATACCATTGACTTTTAATGTTATAAAGGAGAAATTATTTTTAATTCAGGACATTTTTTATGTTTAGTGGATTTTGTAAGCGTATTGTTTGACATTTATGTTTTTGTGGTATCATACTTCCCTTCTGTCCTCCTGGATACACTTGTTTGTTTCTCTAAGTTTGATATCATTTCTAGCATTTTTTGAAGGCTTGATTTGGTAGTCATGTATCCCTTCAAGTTGTCTTTGTGCTGGAAAATTTTTCTTTCTCCCTTGATCATGACAGATAGTTTTGCCAGGTATATCAGTCTGGGTTGGCATTTTTGCTCATTTAATACTTGAAGTATATCTCTCCAAGCTCTTCTTGCTTTTAATGTTTCCATTGAGAAGTCATTTGTTATTTTAATAGGTTTACCTTTAAAAGTGAATTCCTTTTTTCCCTTGAAACTCTCGCACCTTTTCTTTGTCTTGAATGTGGAGTGTTTTGACTATTATTTGCCATGGCGATTTTCTATTTTGGTCATATCTGTTTGGAGTGCAAAATGCCTCTTGTGTTTGGATGGGCCTATCATTCTTTAGTTGAAGGGAGTTTTCATTTATGATAATTTGAAAAATTTCCTCATGTGTGGTATTTTGAGATTCTTGCTCTGGTATTCCATGAATGCACATGTTAGGCTTCTTCAAGGTGTCCCATATTTCTTGAATGTTCCTCTCCAGTATCTTTTTGGCTTTAACAATCTCTTCCATTGAACTGGTTAATTGTCCCACTTTGTCTTCAAGATCTGAAATTCTATTTTCTGCTTCACTAGTTTTGTAAGACTCTCTGTTAAGTTTTGGGTTGAAGATAACTTGTCTTTTTTTTCGATTTTAAACTGCCTGAGACTGTTTTAAAGCTCTGTGTCTATTTTTGTTTCTTGAACTGTTTTTCTCAACGCCTCCAAATGCTTGTTGTGTTCCTATTCAAAGTGGTTGATGCGGTTGTTTAATCCCTCTTGGATTTCTTCTTTCATAGTATTAATCATGGTAATAATCATACTTTGAAATCTGTTTTCTTGGGTCTGGCTTTCTTCACTATTTTCTGTGAATTTGTTCTGGTTGAAATCCCTCATTATGGGGTTAATTCTTTCGGTGGGACATTGGTCTTCTTGGGTTTTGTTTCTCGTGGATCTGCACTTTGACTTGGGCATTGCTGTTTTGTCTTTTAGTACCTTTCAGTTTCTGTGTGTTTTTGACTGAACTGATTTAGTTGGTATTACTACACTTGGGCAGTTATTACTAGTGCTTGCCTTGGAGTTGGGTATGTTTGTCTGTTGTTATTGTTATTTCCTAGATGAGACTATTAGGCTGTTAGTACATCAGTTAAGTCAGGTTAAGTAGACAGTGGGGTAAATATTAGTATGGTAGTGCACTTTTATGATTTAGTATCTTGGTGATATGTGAGAGTCAGTGGTGTACTCCCTGGAGTTCTATATGTTTTTGGAGTGGCTGTATGGAAAAGTTAATCTACAGTGATTAATACTAGAAAGGAACAGTGAGAGGGAAAAAAGGAGGCTTACTTATCTTTGGGCTAGATGTGAAGAATCTCTCCCATGTGATAGAATGATTGTAGAGGGCTTCAGATGTATATCCTTTGACCCTTAGAACTTTGCTTGAGTTTCCTTTGGACTCTATTGAATTCTGAGTAACAGTGTGTCTTCCGTGGACCACGTGCCTGGGTCCCCGGTGGGCCATAGAGGCAGAGGGGCTGATATTGATGCCTGAATTCTTCACCTGGGACCTGGGACTTGGCTTAGTGGCCCACCCAAGTTCCAGGGATGGTGTAATGTGAGCAAGTCCTGTCCTGTTGGGCGGATGGGGGGGCAGAGGGGGCTGGGGCCCCAGGCAGCCTGCGTGCCGCTGGGACCCGGGGTGATCTGGGGGGGGCTGGGCGAACTCACCTGGATGGAGGACTGGGAGCATGGTAGGGCAGACAGGCAGGCGGGAGGAAGAAAGGGAGTATTTTATACTTAAAAAGAACAATTTACTGTTTTTAGTTTTCTTGTATTTGCTAAAAGAGTAACCTGATTTCTTTGATCCATATTTCTACTTTATATTATGCTGTCTTCCCATGGGCTTAAGCATTACTTTTCCCTATAGAAAATAAAAAGACTTTCATCATAATCTTTAAAATGCTTATTGTTTCAGAAATTCTTATCTGATAATGAGTTAAAAGCTAAACACTCACTAGATATTTTATTCAGTATTTGAAAGTTAGCTCACGCTGTCAATAAATATCAATAATCTTGATTTTTTTTACTCTATTATCAGTAAATACTTATTCTTCGATAGAGAATTTTAAATTAGAATTCCTGAATAAACTTATCAGTACCCAAATATGAATATAACATTCTGCAATAAGATATATAGCATAGCTATCCCATAAATGCCAAATGTTAAGTGCTACTTTGGATTTACAAGGTAGTACAATAGTGAAGAAATATTGAGGATCCATATTCTTTGTTTATCAGGTCCCAAAATTTTCAAGTGATAACCTAAAAAATATACAGGATATTTTATTCTTAAATTTACAGGCATTTACTTTTTGTTTTAGAATTCCATCTACTGATATTTATTAGATATTTAATTTTTATTATAGAATTAATGTAAAATCACATATAATATGCATAAATTTACACCAAGGAAACTTAAAAGAAACTTTACCAGGGATGAAATTAAAATGTCTAACAAATATCTTAAGAAATGCTCCACTTCTTTAGCCATCAGGGAAATGCAGATCAAAACTTCCCTGAGATATCATCTCACCCCGGTCAGGATGGCAAAAATCCACAATACAAACAACAACAAATGCTGGAGAGGATGTGGAGAGAGGGGAACTCTCCTACATTGCTGGTGGGAATGCAGGCTCATACAGCCACTCTGGCGAGCCGCCTGGAGACTCTTAAAGAAATTAAAGATTGAAATACCATATGACCCTGCAATTCCACTTTTGGGAATAACCCCCCATCCAGCAGAGGTTCACCTCGATAGCACAAGTGTGACCATGTTCATAGGAGCACTGTTTACAATAGCAAAGTCATGGAATCAAACCAAATGTCCAACAGTTGACGAGTGGATAAGGAATCTGTGGTACATCTATACAATGGAGTACTACTCAGCCATCAAAAATGATGAATAACTGGAATTTGCTGGGAAATGGATGTCATTAGAAACAATTATATTAAGTGAAGTATCCCAAACCCAGAAAATTAAGTGCCATATGTACTCCCTAATAGGTGGCTCCTAGTACCAAACCCACCCAACCCACCTTGAGACACTCAAAGGTAAATCTATATAATACCTACAGTAATTGCAAGGATTACGAATAGGAGGGATGGGGTAGGAGGGCCACACCAGACACAAGGAGAGAGGGGACCATGTTACAGCAGAGAAAATAGGCCACCATCAAGGACTGCAAGTAAGTAATATGATACCTGGTTAAGTCCACAGATGTTCGTTCCTGATCATTTTCAACTCACCAGAAGTGGAGGGAATATAGTCTGGCAAATAAAAAGTAACCATTTTGCAAATGGGTGATTGACCCCTCCCTTACTGAGGTTTCCTACTTTTATTACATCTACCCTTTGCCATCCTGACCGGGGTCAGATGATATCTCAGGGAAACAAGTCTTATAACAAGACTCCAGTTTAACAGCTTTTTGTCTCTGGCCAGGGGGTGACATACAGTGTCTAGCAGGATGAAGTGAAAGGCATTGCAGGAGCAGCAAAACTGCAAAAGAAAATCAACAAACCACAATCCAGAACTTCAGAGACTCTATACCAACCACGTAGAACTAGGCCAGACTAATCTCTCCCCATCCTGAAGCTCAGGGACATTTGAGGAAGAGAGGGCGGTAAGATTGTAAGAGCAAATGGATGGGAGGAGCAATGATTAGCAAGATACTCCACACAAGTTAGGGCTGAAGCAATCATAATTGGACTTTACATGCCAGGCGCAATGTCCAACACACCATTGACTTCACAAAGTCTAGCATCTGCTAAAGGCACCTAGATCCTTGGAGGCAAGGAATTGACGGCCACAGTAGTGTTCCTATGCTTAAAGGGAACACGTGAAAGGGTTCAGGGAAATGCCTCTGGGTCCTTGCACATCATCGGAGAGGAGGGCCCAGAGGAGAGTCAGGCATACACAATAAAGACTCTCTGGGAATTGGGGTGGGAGGCACTGGGTGATGGGGAGGGAGGGGTGAGGGGAGGGGGAGCAGGGGGTTTGGGGAGAGGAGGAGGGAGGGAGGGAACTGGTGTACCTATTAAGTTTGTATGAGCAGAAATAATAATAAAAAATGTATTAAAAAAATTTTACAGGCATTTAGTTTTTGTTTTAGAATTCCATATCCTGATATTTATCAGATATTTAATTTTTATTATAGAATTAATGTAAAAATCATAAAATGTGCATAAATTAATATTTAATGTTCATCCTATAATTAATGCAAAATTTTCAAAACTCCTGAAAAAATATATGTTAAAAAACTATAAATTTATACTTTAAATAATTATTTTGTGATTAGTTTTCTAATATTGTGTATTTTTGTTTACTTTTTGCTATATTATAGAGTCACTATTTTCAAATCCTTAGCATTCTTTAAAAACAACTTTTTAAAGATTGTCCTACCATGGATTCTGAAGATCTGCTTATAATATTTGATATCTATCTATTGGTTTGTAATTACAGTAGCTAAATTTCTACCTTTCCTTTTGTGTGTCCATCTATCTATAAATTGGTTTCTTTTTTGCATGTTTGCTCATGGGCATGTGTCATAGATAGGCACAAGTGTCAACTTGACTGTTGAGGGTTTGAGCTCTGGGCACATTGTGGAGAATTAATGGTTGAGTTAGGCCCAGAGCAAAACTGAAGGAGACTGTCTAGCTGATGGCGAAGGCCCAGCCTATGATGGGTTGGATTAAGCTCTGGAATAAATCACAGAGAGCTAGTTGAGAGAATTGGCATCCTTCTGTTCACTTGGCCAGACATGCTAGTCTGGCAAGTAAGGATTGTCTATCTCTCAGCCATTATGTGGTGATGGTGGCCAGTTCCCTCAGCTCTGGTGTTAGTGAGTGCTCTCCCATTAAGCTGGACTATAGACTGTAACCGGACTATCAGTAAGAAAATAAATTCCTTGTTCCCTTAAGACATTTGATGTCATTTATCAGCAACCATGCAGGCAGACTGCAACAGAATTTGGTACCGGGAGTCGGGTTGTTGCTGATAAATCTGACTATGGATTTTGTGGTTTTTGAATGGTTTCACTGGACAAAGTTGGAAATGCTTGAAGATTTCATTTTGTAGATTACAAATACTGTTCTGCAGAGTTCAATGGGCCATTTGGACAATGAGAATGATGAGAGAGTTGTGGATTGTTTGGACCCAGTTTGTGATGAGGGAAGTGAGGACTTTGTTGAAGTTGAATGTAAAGATGATAGACTGGTTTGCTTGACAGAGGAGAGCTATGTTTGTGGCTGTGAAGCTCTGGATGTGGAGAGGGCAGGCAGCCTAATATCTGCTGCTGTTGGAGAAATGAGTATCAGTGAAGGAGAACTTAGTGACTTGCATTGGGATGGTGGAAGACATGAAAACCACCATATGGCAAGTTCATGGTTTGAAGACCCATATTCATTCAGGGGCCAAAAGCCCAGGTTAAAGCTGTTTTTTGCCCTTCAAAAGTTTCGCTGCTTAGAAGAGGCTTTTCTAACATTAGAGTACAAAATTTGGTGCAGCTGTGGCTCAAGTGGACCAAACTGTGTTTTGAACTTGCTTCAGAGTCTGGCAGCATCCCCCAGGTGGTATTGATTTTGGTGAACTATTTGAGGGGTTCATGTAGAGCAGCAAAAACTTGGCATCAAATGGCAGGCATAGAATTCCTGCGAGAGAAGGTAAAGCTTATAGCTTCGGAGGTGAACTCAGAGTGTTGGAGATGCCAGAACCGTGGGATGTATGCTGAGGATGATGGTGAGTAGAGATTCAACATGGTTCAAGGAACTCTGCTTTTATAACTTTGAGCTGCAAACAGGGACTGGGAATGCCTAGAATCTTTGTGCCGCCTTGACTACTTGATGAGTGGCAGAAGAGAGACATTGAAGTACAAGATGCAGTGATTTGCTGGACTTGATTTTAATGTCATGTTTTCTTATTGTTTTATGATACTTTCATTTTGATGTGTTATCTTGCTGAAGTATTTAATATATTTTGATTTGATAGAGTCATATAATTAAAAGATTTGAAATATTTTTTAGGACTTTCACTTCCAACATTTCAATAATTGAACTTTTAGTGACAGAAAATTTTAAAATTTATCTATGAGAACTTTTAGAGATTTAGAATTAATAAAATTAAATGTATTTATATTTTTAAGATAACTTTTAACACCTATGGGGATGAGGATTGAAGGTTACAGTTTAAAAGTGCTATGTTTTTGTGTCAAGTTGACAAGGGGTGGAGTGTCATAGTTAGGCACAGGTGTCAACTTGACTGTTGAAGGTTTGAGCTCTGGGCACATTGTGGAGAATTAATGGTTAAGTTAGGCCCAGAGCGAACCTGAAGGAGATTGTCTAGCTGATGGGGAAGGCCCAGTCTATAGTGAGTGGGATTAGGCTCTGGAATAAATCACAGAAAGCTGGTTGAGAGAGTTGGCATCCTTCTGTTCACTTGGCCAGACATGCTGGTCTGGCAAGTAAGGATTGTCCATCTCTCAGCCATTATGTGGTGATGGTGGCCAGTTCCCTTGGCCCTGGTATTGGGGCATGCTCTCCCATCAAGCTGGAATACAAACTATAACTGGACTATCAGTAAGAAAATAAATCCCTTATTCCCTTAAGCCATTTGATATCATTTATCAGCAACCATGCAGGCCAACTGCAACAGCATTTGTGCACACATTCATGCCTTCATGTGCATGTGTGTGTACACGTATTGGTGGTTATGTGTGTAGGTCAGCACTTGAATGTGTATGCCTGTGTAGATTCAAGGGTGATAATCAGGACTCATCTTTGATAGCTCTAACTCCTTATCACTTTGCTCTGGACTATCCAGGCTTTGCCTTTCAGGGCCCAAATTACAGACTGCCATCATTTCCCTTTGGCATTTTTATGTGAAATGTGGGAATCTGAACTAAAGTCCTTTTGTTTTTTTGTGTGAGACAAATGGCCCTTCATGTACTAAGCCAGGTACATCCCATCCATTCCTTTCATTTTCTCTCTTTTTAAATAAAATAAACTACTTTCCAAAGTAGCAAATTTCATTATGACATTTTCATACATATGTGTCATAATTTGTTGTTATTCCTTGCCCCCCCCAGGACTCTTCCATTTATCCTTTCACATTATATGGGTTCCCCTCATTCTTAGTTTCTCCTCTTTTTAGCCTTTATCTAATAATACCATCATTCACTTTGATAAACTTTAGATACTCTTTGTGAAGGGAAAGAATTTGAAAGTTGTGAAGTTATCTCTTCTTGTTTCATTCATGTTTATTCATACCAGCATATCATAATGAGAATCCTGATGATTGAGCAAGCCTTCCCTCAACTAACTGGTAAGTCAGATGCACAATAACAGAGTAACCTATGTCATGGGTGGCATGGTTCCCAGCTGGTGGCAAGATTTATGAGGGTTATGATATATTTAGGAGTTAGAGCCTTGTTGAAGAAATTGCCACACTGAGGGATAGTGAATGGCATGCAATCTTCCTCCCTCTGCATTTTTCTGTATGGGGACTGTCCATTCTTGCACCTTTAAAAAAATTAAATTTATTTTGATATACTAATATCATAGAAATTTCCTATCTGGTTGCATCCCACTTTCTAAGGGTTATTTTTTAACTAGTCCTCTATCCCTTTTTATGCCCCATCCCCTCATTCCTCTCCAATTGTTGCCTCACTCACTTTGCCACCTGTGGAATCCTGTATCTCTTCATCAGAAATCTTTACCTTAACCTTCCTTTACCACCCTCCTGCTTATTAGTCCCTTTCAAATATTCTGATGTTTATAGGAATTTCAAGCCAGGAGATTAACACTAAAATCCACATGCAAGAGAGAACTTGCAACATTTGTCTTTCTGTGTCTGAGATACCATGCTATTCCATTCACTGTAAAATTCCATAATTTCATTGTTCCTGATGGCTGAATAGTATTCCATTGTGTCTATGTGACACATTTTCATTACCAAATGTTGATGGCCTTGTTGACTGATTTTATTTACTTACTATTGTGAACAGAGCTGCAAGGAACATGGATGGACAAGTGTCTTTGTAATAAGATTTTGAGTCTTTGGGGAATGTTCACTGAAGTTGTATAGTTGGGTCATATGGTAGTCCCACTTTTAGCTTTCTGAGGAACCTCTACATTGATCTCCAAAGTGACTGTACTAGTTTACACTCCCACCAGCAATAAATTACTGTTTCCTTTTTGCCATATCCTAACCAGCATTCACTGTCGTTTGTGTTCTTTATCTTAGCCATTCTGACTAGGTTAAGGTGGTAGCACAGAGTAGTTTTAATTTGTACTTTTTGGTTTACCAGAGAAACTGAACTTTTTAAAAAATTTTTTTTATTATTTATTCAATTGTACATGCATGTGTGTGTGCGTGTGTGTGTGTGTGTATATATGTGTGTGTGTGTTTATATGTGTGTGTAGAACCATGGGCAAATTCGGGAACCACCATGGACGCCTCCACCTCCTCCTTGTTTACTCTGCCCCGGGACTCACAGGCTCCGCCCTACCAGGACTGGAAACGCAGGCCATCCCCGCTTCTGCCTGGCGTCTATACGTGGGGTCTAGGATCCGAACTCAGGACCTTCCTCCTGCAAGGCAGAAGCTTAACCCCTGAGCCACCTCTCCAGCCCCGAAACTGAACATTTTTAAAGATATTTGTTTTACATTTGAATTTCTTTTTGTGAAAAGTAGTTATTTAGTTCTAGGGCCCATTTTTTAATTAGACTGTTTGCTTTCTTGGTGTTTAATCTTTTTGAATTCTTTGTATAGGCTGAAGATGAATTCTTTTTCAGATTATTATCTGGTAAATATTTTCTCCCATTCAGTGGGTTGTGTTTTTTCACAATTACCAACTAAACAAAAATTCTCTGGACTACTCCACCTAGAACCTAGAAGTGATTAAACAATGCTAGAAATAACAGGTATATGGTATTTTTTTGATAGATTGTTGGTCAGAGAGGTCTCAAATACACCCCCAAACAATATAGGATTTTGGCATTGCACTTGATTGCCCTCTAGAAACTGACATGAAGACCTTATTACTGAGGATTCAACACACATGTAATATAGCTGGAATTGTTTGGGAAGCTTCCTCCTTGCTATATTCTCTAGTACTGTGGAAGGTACCAAGGGAGAAAAAACAATCAAAGGTGTCACCAATCTGTGAGGTCTATTAGTTGTAATAGCAATAACCATGAGAATAGGTGACCATTAGTGTAATAGTGGCATAAATATCAAGGAGAAAACCAACAGCTTTCTAATTGGTTTTAAAGCCCACTTGTAAGAACTGAACACATTCTTATTATTGTAAACTAGGACAAGAAAAGGAAAGATATAAGTCCTAAGGCAAGAGCAGACTATGAATCTTTAGGAAGACAGTAAAACAAACTGCCTTGGAAAATACCTGTTATTATACTCATAAGGTGGAAAAACACTCAGGACTCAACCTACAAACCTCCTTCTACAGCAGAAGGAGTTTATTGCTGAAAATTAATTGCCAAAATGTAGAAAATAAATTACTGTGGACTCCTTATCTCTAAACAGGATATATATATCACCCAATCCCACCCCAAGCATTACAGAACATCATGGAAGAGAGGGTAATTAAGGCTGTAAAACCCTGAAGTGAGCCAGTGGTGGGCCAGACATTATCTCCTGGACATGCCATAGTTGTAATAAATAAGATTTCTGGCAAATATATGTACTTATGCAAGAATTGTGTGGAATCTGTTTCAACATCTCACCATGGAAATAGAAAGATTTCATGAAGATCTATACCTCTCTGAGAGACTGATGAGTAATAAAGCTGATAGGAATGAAAAGGAGGATGCCTTCCTCAATGGTATGCTTGCTGATCTATTATACTTGCTAGAGCATAAAGCATGTCAGGCATCTATTATCAAAGACAAGCTAAATGAAACACAGTAGGCTGAATGAGTGCAAAGATTTGAAAATAAGAGAGAGATTGGCAGGGGTGATGAAGGTTTGCAAGAGGAAAAAGAGGGGAAATGGAACTTGGGACTAAAGGGTAACCATTGAAAATATTATAAATTCACTATATTCATGTATATAACATTAAAAAAGATTGTTAGCCAAATCTCCCCCACCTCTCAAATATTAAGTCAAATATTGAATCTTTCTTCCCTTAAGTTTCTTGGGTCAGAATATTTTATCACAGCCACAGAATAGCTTTAATTCTGTGGTTTCCTTAAAAACAACATGTAATATTGATGAATGTCTGTCTCTTTTCTGTTCTCATTTGAACTGTTTTGGTAGAATTTTAGGGGAATCTATATGGAGTCATTACACAGAATGTAAGACCCTCTCTTTAGGGTCCATTACATGTTATGGTATTTTAATGTGAGTTTTTTTTTTTTTTTTGCTCAGTGAATTTATTGTAAAAATAAAGAAACTCAATTATTCCAGTTAATAAATCTCACTTTAAATAGTTTTAACTTTCATGGGCTTCAAAAGAGCTGTTCAAAAGGATGGTATTTGTAAGAGTCCTTTTTCTTAAGGGGAAAAAAATGAACAGGAGAACAATAAATAAAGAGTTATTTGCGTTAACAATCACATTATTTCATTAAAAGAGACGAGTAGCAGAAATCTATGATAAAGTTGCCCAACATGGCATTTATCTGCTTGCTATAACAGAAAGTGATAACACTGGTGGGCATTTCACAGTATCTGCACATAGTAAACCTCTGCCATTGTTAAAGTCTGAGCTAGAATTATCAATGAATTCTTTATATTTTTTTATCTTTTTAAATTTTCATGTTTTTTTTAAAGTGTTTATATTTTGAAGTTTGGAACACTTAGCCCAGTTGGGAAAGTGCCCTGTGCAGTCATGGACACAACGCTGCAGTGCTGTTCACCTCTGTGTGTGTGTGTATGTGTGTGTGCACTTGTGTGGGTGGGAGTGGTGTATGCATGTATGCACTTGTGTGGGTGGGAGTGGTGTATGCATGTATGCACTTGTGTGGGTGGGAGTGGTGTGTGTGCGTGAACAGGATGGTTATGTACTTTTGGCTCATGTTTATGGTGATACTGAAGTCCGACCTGCTGCAGGACGTGAGGGAGGGTGAAGGCAGAAAATAGAGGTGAGTCCCACCGTTGCAAACCTTCACCAAACCACATAACCCATTTTTTTTTCAGAGTACTCCTGGTGTCCCAGAGAGGAGGACCCAGCATCCTTGGCTTCTCCATGGGCCATCTGGTTCAGGTGGACATTTCAGGTGGTTAAGAACCTTGTTGATCTGGGCAGGCGCCTCGCCATACCTGCTGCTTCAATTCTAATGTGAGAATTTTAATTGACCATATTTGATGGAACTTCTGTAAAAGTTCTACTCAAATTATTGGTTTACTTAAGAGGAATTATATCAGTTTGTAATGGGCAAAGCATGTCATTGCCTAGCTTTTTAGTCATGTCAAGTAAAATATGAAATAACTCATAATACAGTCATGGTAATTTCTTTCCAAGGAAGGAATAGAGTGTTACCAATAATACTATGACTCTATGAATAAGGAAAGATATTTTGCAAAGAAAGTATTTGTGCAGTTCTAGTAGTAATAACTGTAGTCATTCATTTGCCCCTAATACGTAATTCTTAAACTGTGTTTATGTATATTCTGAGATAAATTTGAAATCCTTCCACTAGACAGATTGATCATATGTTTTAATTTTGTATAAAACCCATGTGAAGAATTTTTCATATAATAAAGTTTATATAACATAAATTGCATGTGAATGTATGAATATGCATTTGATATGAGCATATAATTTATATCATTTATTTAATATTTGCATAATTCATGTGATCTTAGCTTTGAACAGGCTTTATTATTATTTTGTTGGAGCATGAAAAGAAAAAGAGGGGGCTGGAGAGACAGCTCAGGGGTTAAGATGCTGCCTCTCGAGTGGGAGGACCTGAGTTTGGATCCCAGGTCTTATGTGAAAATGATAGGCAAAAATGGAGGCAGCCTGCAATTCTGGCTCTGGCAGGCTGAGTCGGGGAAATCACAGAGTGAGGCAAAAAAGAGGTAGAAGCAATCCAGGATGATTCCTGAAGTCATCCTTGGTCCTCCACAGGGACTCACAGTGCCTTCTCTCTCTCTCTCTCTTTCTCTTTCTTTCTCTCTCTCTCTTTCTTTCTCTCTCTCTCTCTCACACATACTCACACACATACACATCACAACCCACACCCCTTCAAACACAAAAAACATATGCAAAAATAGAAAGAAAATAAAAAAGAAAATGAGAAAACTTATTTAGATTTATAGAGACTTGCAAAATCATCACTTAAACAATTATTCTGTGAATTCTTAAACTGAGTGCTAACCAAAAACATTATTAAAAATGCTTATATAAAATGCTTCTATAAAATTCTTGGTAAGAATGCAAAAAAAAAGAAATTGATTCTTAGGGTATTAAGGTAAAATAATGTTGGTAGATTTTAATAAGGGCTGATGTAACTACAACAAGGTTTCTAGGGTAGAGCATAAATTCTTCTATTTACATACTCCTTTGCTCAGTTCATTTCACTATAGCGTTAGAATTAATCACAATTTTTTTTTGACACAGTGACTGACAGTCTCTTATGCAGTTTTCTGTGACACTCCTCAGTCTAGACAGGCACGATTTACTTTGATGTAGAAAGGTGAAGGGGCAAAGCCCAGAAGGCTCACTGATGAATTCCTCAGACATATCTCTTTAACTTAGCAGCTTGTTGGCCCTGCCAACTCACACAAGTTTGTGAGAAATAAAACCAGCTAGTCAGCAAGAGAATACATTGCTGGCTTCATCCAAACCCAATACAAAGCACGCTTGTGTTCTAATACTGTGGAATTAACTCTAGAAGGAAAGATGGAAGTGAAACAACTTGTTTGTATCTAAGATGCAGCTTCAAGGCAGGCCCTCAAAAGACTTGGGCTGGTCCGAGCCCTCTGGGTCTCTAGAGGACATCTTACAAAGAGATTTGTTAGAGGCCAGAGTCACTAAAAGGCCAAAAGGAACTCATAAAACTTGTTTGACATACTCCCCCGGGACCCAGCGTACCAGGACATTCCAGAAGAGCCTTAAAAACGCCCCGGATCCAGATAACCGATATCGCAACTGCCAGATGCCGGGTGACTAATATCGCGACCGATGCTTATCTTTACCCCCCTGCCCCACTCCCTCTTCCAGCCTGAGCATATAAGCTGTACTCTAACCCTAAATAAATGAGACCTTGACAACTCTTTGCTTGGTCTCCATCTTTCTTTCTCGCCCATCGTTCCCTGCAGGCTTGATCCTCCTCGGACCCACGAATAACTGGTCCTGCTGGACAGGACAAGTAGCGCCCATACGTGGGGCTCGAGGCACGGACCCGGAGTTGGACGCAGACCCAGCCGCGTGGATCAGACGCTCGTAGAGGAGATCGCCCTTGTCATGCACGAAGGAAAGTCATCTCCGTCACTCATAGAGGAGATCGCCCTTGTCACACATGAGGGAAAGTCATCTCCAGTGGAATTCGTAGAGGAGATCGCCCTTGCCGCTCACAAGGGAAAGCCATCTCCGGTAAGTGATTCGTCTTCGTCTCATTATTTTCAGCGATGGGCCAAAATGTTTCTAAAGAGGCTGTCTTTATTAAGAACATTAAGTCCTCTCTCAGAGAAAGGGGAGTTAGAGTTAAAAGAAAAGATTTAGTAGGATTTTTTTCTTTCATTTCTGAAGCTTGTCCTTGGATTGTTATTATGGGTCCGGAGATTCACCCCCGGACTTGGACTAAAGTAGGTCATGATTTAAATCGGCTCCTTTTACAACGAGGGCCTGAGGCAGTTCCCGTTGAAACCTTTAGTTACTGGAACTTAATTAATGATATAATTCAGGAATCTAATGGCGGCAAAAGACTTCTGTCCTTAGCTGAAGAGTTTCTTAGACCCCTTTCGCGCACGCCTTCTCAAACATATATTCCACCTAAAAACCCTGACCTCAAACTTTCCTCTCCTTGTCCATCTGTTATAGTCAATATACCTCCTCCACCCACACATCCTTCCCTTTATCCTCCTCTCCCCTCTGTTCATGATTGCCCTCCCGAACCCGATACACCTCCTCAACCTCCCAAGCTTGCGTTCCCCGTCATCCCCCAGCCACCTAATAATTCTCTCTCCTCCTCTGAAGAATCAGAGCTAGAAGAACAAAATGCCTGTTATCATGCTCCTGATTGGCCAGGACAAGCCACAGGTGCGGCTGCTACCTCAGCCTCTGCCCCTCTGCCTTACCGCACCCCTCCTCTTGGGTCCTCCTCTCTCTACTCTCTTGTACTCCCCCCTCCCGTTCACGCCCAGTCTCTGCTTCACACAAAACAACTCACTCAACAAATTAATGATTTAAAACAGGTTCTTACGCTCCAAAAAGAGTTCTCCGATCTCTCCCTTCAACTATCCTCTTTACAAAAAAAACTGTGGGAGAAACTCTTTTCCCAAAAAACCCTAGACAGCCCACAAAAATAAAGCCTAAACAAAAAAATAACAAAAAAATTACCCCATATTTTCCCTGTTGTCACTCGCAAAAACGCCAATAATATGCTGTCCCTCGAAGAGCCGACCTTTACCGAGGAACCTGAAAGCTCACAAAACGAAAGTGAGGGCGAAAATAGCGGCGATGATGTCCAAGCCCCTGCCGCTCAGGGTCTACAAGATCCTGCCACCCAGGCCACACACTCAAACTTCAAACGGCTAAAATTTAAGACCCTTAAAGAACTTAACTCTGCGGTCAAAAATTATGGCCACACCGCTCCTTTCACTATTTCCCTCCTTGAGGCTCTTCCCGGAGACGGATATCTTACTCCTAGCGAATGGTATCGAGTAGCCCAAGCAGTCCTCTCGCGCAGCCAGTTTTTGTCTTGGAAGGCTGATTTTACCGACCGCTGTCATTCCACTGCCCTTAAAAATCAGTCTAAACCTAATGATCCTGCCGCTTGCTGGACCTTTGAAAAACTAACAGGGCAGGGCAAATATGTCTCTGAACAAAAACAAATAGCTCTCCCTACCGGTCTCCTCGCTCAAGTAGCTGAAGCTGCCCTAGGGGCTTGGCGATCTGCCCCCATAAAAGGCTCTGTTACTACCCCCCTTACAAAAATTGTACAAGGGAGTAATGAAGCTTATAATGAATTTGTGGCCAGACTCACCGAAGCAGCAGAAAAAATTCTAGGACCTGGAGAAACTGATAACAAAATTATTAAACAATTGGCATACGTAAATGCTAATTCCGCCTGCTGCGCTGTCCTTAGAGGACAAATAAAGGGAAAGAGTCTTGATGATATGCTCCACATATGTAATGATGTCGATCCCATAACCCATAAATTAACTCAAGGAATTAACTTAGCTATTGGAGCCACTCTTCAATACAGTTGCTTTAAATGTGGCCAACCTGGTCATTTTTCAAAACAATGCCCTCAATTAACTCAATCCCACCCTGCGGCCAATACAGCCCCGGCCCCTCTCACTGTATGCCCACGGTGTAGACGTGGAAAACACTGGGCTAATCAATGCCGCTCTAAAACTGACGCCAGAGGAAACCCATTGCCCTCGTTTCAGGGAAACGGGATGAGGGGCCAGACCTGGGCCCCAAAACCCATTCAGTTTCAGCCGGCCACGGGGAACAGCCAGCACAAACCTCAGCTTCCCTCTTCAGGGCTTCTTCAGGAAGCGCAGGACTGGACTTGTGTGCCTCTGCCTACACAATTTTAGATCCTCTAGATGGCGCACAAGTTCTCTCCACTGGGATATTTGGGCCCCCTCCCAAAGATACCTTCTTCTTAATAATTGGAAGGGCCTCCTCCAACTTACAGGGACTCAATGTTTTCCCGTCTCTCGTAGACAATGATTATACGGGTGAGATAAAAGTCATAGCTACGGCTACACAAGGACCCTTGGCCATTTACCCTGGCCAAAGAATAGCTCAGGCTCTCCCTCTACCTCTTAACAGGTCAAATCCTTACATCGCCATAGCGAGAGGGAATTCACACCCCGGCTCTTCAGATGCCTATTGGGTACAACAAATAACCACTGGCCGCCCCACCTTAAAGCTTAAACTAGATGGGCGCTGGTTCGAGGGAATTATTGATACCAGGGCGGATGCCACTGTTTTGAGCTCACATTCCTGGCCCTCTGCTTGGCCCCTCCACCCCTCCATGACTCATCTCCAAGGTATCGGTCAGTCCAAACATACACTCCAAAGCTCTAAGTTACTTACTTGGGAAGATTCAGAAGGCAACACAAGCACAGTGCAACCTTACATAGTTCAGGGACTTCCTGTTAATCTTTGGGGGAGGGATGTCCTCTCTCAAATGCAATTAATAATGTGTAGCCCCAATGAGGTAATTACCCGACAAATGCTCTCACAAGGATATCTTCCTGGACAGGGCCTTGGAAAAAACGGCCAAGGCAACCCCTTACCCGTTCTTCCTCCTGTTAAAACTAACACTTTTGGTTTAGGATATAAAAATTTTTCATAAGGGCCCTTGCTCCTCCTGCACTCCAGGCAGATAAAATTACATGGAAATCAGATTTGCCTGTCTGGATTGACCAATGGGCCCTCCCCTCCCATAAATTACAAGTGGCATTCGCGTTGGTGCAGGAACAGTTAGCCGCTGGACATATTGAGCCCTCCACCTCTCCATGGAACACCCCCATATTTGTCATCCAAAAAAGAACATTGGGGAAATGGCGGCTACTCCAAGATCTCCGAGCCATTAATAAAACAATGGTGCCCATGGGTGCTCTACAACCTGGCTTCCCATCCCCAGTTGCTATACCTAAAGGTTTTCACAAAATAGTTATTAATCTAAAAGATTGTTTTTTCTCTATTCCATTACACCCTGATGATTGTAAACGCTTTGTCTTTACCCTTCCCATCACTAACTGTACCGGGCCCTCCCATCGCTTCCAATGGCGAGTCCTGCCCCAAGGCATGGCAAACAGTCCCACCCTCTGCCAAAAATATGTTGCCCAAGCTATTGATCCTTTTAGATTGTCCCATCCTGACCACTACATTATTCACTATATGGATGACATTTTGTTGGCAGGTCCTTCTGGGTCAACCCTGGCCGACCTCTCACAAAAATTAGTCAGGGCTCTTAAAGATCTTGCCCTTCAAATCTCCCCAGAAAAAATACAAACTCAACATCCCTTTTTATTCCTAGGGTTTGAATTATTCCCCCATAAAGTTATTTCTCAAAAGCTTCAATTAAGAAAAGACAAATTACTAACCCTTAATGATTTTCAACGATTATTGGGTGATATTAACTGGCTAAGGCCCTATTTAAAAATTACTACAGGGGAATTAAAACCACTTTTCGATATATTAAAAGGAGACTCTGACCCTCTGTCCCCCAGACGTCTCATCCCTGAAGCCATACAGGCTCTCTCCTTGGTGGAACAAGCTATTAATGACCAATTTTCTTCCTACTATAACCCCACCCTCCCTTTATACTTTCTTATACTATCTACACCCTTTTCACCTACGGGATTATTCTGGCAAACTCGTCCCCTGTACTGGGTTCACCTTTCAGCTTCACCCTCTAGGGTTCTAACAACCTATCTCTCCTTAGTGTCCCAAATAATTAAAATCGGGCGAGAACATTCCATAAAACTGTTTCGCAAAGAGCCTGACCATTTAATTGTTCCCTATAGCCCACATCAGATCCAGTGGCTCACCTAACACGATTCAGAATGGGCCATAAGCTGTGTCTCCTATCAGGGAAACATTGATAACAATTATCCAGCCCACCGCCTGTTACAGTTCCTTCAAAAAACTCCTTTTATTTTTTCTAAACTTGCACATGCCTCTCCCATTCCTAATGCAGCCCTTGTTTTCACTGATGGGTCTTCAAACGGAATGGCTGCCTACTCCATAAATGGAGTTATTCATCATTCTCCCACGACCCACTCCTCTGCTCAACTTGTTGAACTTACCGCTATTATTCAGGTTTTCACTGCTCTATCACAACAACCTTTTAACTTATATACTGATAGTTCATATGTTGCTCAGTCTATACCTCTATTAGAGACTGTTCCCTTCATTCGCCCCTCCACCAATGCTTCCCCCCTTTTTTCGCTATTACAACAACTCATTCACAAACGCACACACCCCTTTTTCATTGGGCAAATCAGGGCTCATTCCGGTCTTCTCGGACCCCTATGTCAGGGGAACGACCTTGTCGACCAGGCCACACAACAACCTTCCTTGACTTCCTCCCTAACAGCGCTTGCCTTTAAACAACAAACATTTATTACAGCGCTCACCCCTCTTCAACAGGCACAACAGGCTCATAACCTCCATCATCTCAATTCTTGCACCCTTCGCTTAAGATACAAAATATCTAAAGAACAGGCCAGAGAAATTGTCCGTAATTGCAAAGCCTGCCTGTCTTTTCTCCCTGAACCCCATATGGGAGTTAATCCTAGGGGACTTGTGCCAGGCGAACTTTGGCAAATGGATGTCACCCATTTTAAAACATTCGGAAAAAACAAATATATTCATGTCACCATTGACACCTTTAGCGGTTTTATTTATGCAACTCCTCAAACAGGAGAGGCCACAAAACATGTTATTAACCACCTTATAGCCTGTTTTTCAGTCATGAATTGTCCTAGAGTCATCAAAACTGACAATGGCCCAGGATACTCTAGTACTCAATTTAGAGCCTTCTGTGCTCAATTTAACATTAAACACATCACGGGCATCCCATACAACCCCCAAGGCCAAGGCATAGTTGAAAGAGCCAATCAAACTTTAAAAAATACGCTTCAAAAACTACTATCTAACGGGGGAATTCTGTACTCCCCCCTAAACCACAGAACCCTGCTAAACCATGCATTGTTTGTTCTAAATTTTCTTACCCTTGATGAACAACAACAATCTGCAGCTGACAGGCTCTGGTATCCCTCCACGGCTGATGACTATGCTCAGGCAATATGGAAAGACCCCATTGACAACAAATGGCACGGGCCTGATCCTGTGCTCATATGGGGAAAGGGCCACGCCTGTATATGTAACAGACAGGCCAATAGCGCTCGATGGCTTCCAGAACGCTTTATTAAACCTTATACCCCTAACAAGCCCCCTCAATCTTCCAAAATCATCACAATGCCTATTAATCAATCCCAGGGTGGTGCCTGAGAAGACTCTCTTCTTTTGTCTCCACAGAAAAAATGAACACCTATCTTCAGCCACCTTGGACCCTGTTCGCCGTTCTGCTTATCCTACCTGTCGGAAAATCTGGCCCCTATCAACTACGGAACTATACATGGGTAATAACCAACCAAGCAGGTGATGTAGCTAGCTCCTATTCTCAGATTGAATCCTCCCCACCTTGGCCCAACCTTGAAGTAGATCTTTGCAAGTTAGCTTTAGGAGCTGACCCCTCCTGGGGAACTCCAGACCACTACCTACCTCAACCAAAGCCCGTCAATACTCAAACCCGCTACAGTATGGTTCCTGGGTGTTATAACCTCTGGGCTCGGTCTTTTCTAACCATGGCCCCCGTCTATGTCTGCCCAGGCACCCACCGAGATCGCTCCTGGAACACTCGGTGCGGTTATTCCACTGATTATTACTGTGCTTCCTGGTCCTGTGAAACCACTGGAGATACTTATTGGAATCCTAATTCCTCTTGGGACTATATAACTGTTAAAAGAAAAAAACCCTTCTCCACACAAATTAAATTCCGGACCAGTTCCCATTAACAATGCTTGTCAACAATGGTGTAACACCCTCCTCATTACCTTCACCCCCTCTGGCAAAAAACAATTATGGACTGGCTGAGGATTCGAATGGGGCCTCCGTCTGTAGATTTCTGGCAGAGACCCTGGCCTAACCTTTAGAATCAAACTATTACAAGAGCTCCCTAATCAACACAAGGCATCCATTGGACCAAATGCCCAACTACACCAACACCCCCCACGAACTCCACCCAATAGATACACCCCTACTCCCAACACCCCTTCCCTTACGCATTCATTTCCAACCTACCATTCCTAATGGTCCTATGTCCTCCACAAACCTCATCCTGTCTGTTCTTAATGCTTCGGCCATCGCCTTAGTGCGCCACAATGATTCCACCTATAAAGAATGTTGGATGTGCCTCTCAGCAAACCCTCCTTTTTATGAGGGAATAGCCTTTTTTGGCGATCTCACTTATACAAATGACAGCAATCAATTATCCTGGGACGCTGTCAAGCTCACTGTCACTGATGTCTCTGGAATAGGAACCTGTCTCCTGGGCAAAAATATGATTCCCCCCATTCAATTGACAGACATATGTAATGACACCTTGGTTGTCAATTCTCAGTTCATGTACTTACAAGCCCCTGCTCATAGTTACTTGGCCTGCTCTACAGGCTTAACCACCTATGTTGAGACTTCCAAATTTCTACAGGTACGTGACTATTGTGTGTTGGTGCGACTGTTTCCCAAACTCACCATTTATGACCCTAACGAGTTCCTTACATTCTGGCAAAGGGGTACAGACCCCCATTCTCACCATAAGAGAGAGCTTATATCTGCTGTAACTCTAGCTGTCCTTATCGGTCTTGGCCTTACTGGAGCAGGCACTGGTATAGCATCCCTCGCTATCTCCCGACATCAATATAACCAACTTAGCATGGCCATTGATAATGACATTAGAGAAATAAGAGACAGTCTCCGAAATCTCAAAGACTCACTGGCATCCCTCTCTGAAGTAGTTTTACAAAATCAAAGAGGATTAGATCTAGTATTCCTTCAACAAGGAGGCCTCTGTGCAGCCTTAAAAGAACAATGCTGTGTCTATATAGACAGAACCGGTCTTGTAGAAGATAGTTTACAAAAAATCACTGAGAGCCTAGATAAAAGAAAAAGAGAAAGAGAAAAACAAGAATCTTGGTATCAAAATTGGTTTTCCACCTCCCCTTGGCTATCTACCCTCCTCCCTAGTATTTTAGGACCTCTTATTGGATTACTTTTGCTTCTTTCTTTCGGCCCATGGGGTTTTCAAAAATTAACTCGTTTTATAAAATCTCAAGTTGACTCTGCCCTCTCTCCACCCTCCATTATGGTCCAATATCACCGGGTCTGTACAGAAAATACTAATGACAATGAAACATCCCTAGATATAACTACCGAGAGGCTTAATTTCTCTGCCCTTACTACTGATAAAACCTCATGGTAGAAATGTTATTAACCACTCTTCTCTTGAGATTACTTCATGATATAGGTCCTGCCCGCCGCCTCTTTGACACACTGGTCCCGTCGACAGTCATCAGCAGCTTTGACCCCACAGGTGACCTCTGAGACCTTGTCTAGCTACAGCTATATCACCCTTGGGCCTTTAAGAGGAGGTTTTTGAGCCCAGGTGGCCGCTGCAAAGACGGGCAACTTCCTCAGCTCCTAGACCAACCTAAGACAGGGACTCTGAGGGTGACAGAGCCACCCCATGATGGGTGAGGCTAGGAGCAGTGAGGTTGAACCTAAGACAGGAACAGCCATGAAAACGGCTCCGGGACACGCAGACAACATTCTTCCCAAGCCTGCCTCGGCCCAATAGCTGTTTAGCTGCCCCCCACCTTTACTATATAGAAAAGGGGGATATGTTAGAGCCCAGAGTCACTAAAAGGCCAAAAGGAACTCATAAAACTTGTTTGACATACTCCCCCGGGACCCAGCGTACCAGGACATTCCAGAAGAGCCGTAAAAACACCCCGGATCCAGATAACCGATATCGCAACTGCCAGATGCCGGGTGACTAATATCGCGACTGTTAAACGTTACAATTACCAGGCGCCTCTACCGATGCTTATCTTTACCCCCCTGCCCCACTCCCTCTTCCAGCCTGAGCATATAAGCTGTACCCTAACCCTAAATAAACGAGACCTTGACAACTCTTTGCTTGGTCTCCCTCTTTCTTTCTCGCCCATCGTTCCCTGCAGGCTCGATCCTCCTCGGACCCATGAATAACTGGTCCTGCTGGACAGGACAGAGATTGACTTAGCTGTCTTTGCATTTCTACATTCCCTGTTGTGGCCCTTCAATTGCCATATGCAACTGTAATTGACTCTTAACCAGTTATTCTCAAATCACCATAACATTAATATAGATCTCTTACTTGCACATTGTTCACTGTTTTCATGGAAACTCTTATTCATGGGATGCTGCATCAAATGCATCCAGAGCACAAGAGATAATTATCACTGCTTTCTAAAATGAATGTGCTCATCACCATTTCCCTCCCCCCATTTCTACCTTCTCATTTACATAAGCATCATCTGTACAGTCTATTAATAGTTGCAACCTACAACTGCATTCCAGCGGATACTGTCTCATTTTAGCACCCAAAGTGAGTTATCTTTGCCTTATTTGTCCTCCCTTGAAGAAGAGTTGGGAGGCTATCAGAGGGAAACTATGCAGAAAAACAATCAGTTTAATTCTTTCATATGCCACATTTTGAAAGCATAGATTATTAAACATGAAATGCTAATGATATTGTGCTGCTGATGATAGATGATAGGGGGAGGGAATCAAAATGGCATTAAACAACTTTAATTATGAATGAGGAGATAATATTGAAAAAGCATCCCATCATACTAAAAGAGCAAAGGAAGCAAATAATGAAGCCAAATATTATTTCTCTCTCACACGTTCACCCAATAAATAAAATACAACTCAAAGGGTTGGCAAGATAGCTCAGTAGGTAAGGAGCCTGTTTGAAGACCTACTAACCTTAGATCAATATCCAGATGCCCACACATCATAGCACTTTTATTTATTATTTGTCTATCTATATCTCAATATCTCATAGATAAGCAAATAAAATAATATTTTTGAATTCTTAAAAAAGTAAGAAAACACAATATGAGCCTGTCTTCGTGAGAATTGTAGAGGTAGTTTCATAAGAGTTTTTAAAATTCCTTTCACCATTTTTTTATGTGTTTGTGTGTACAGAACATGTTTATGTGTATTTATGCATGTGACTTAGGTGCACATGAACACAAGTGCACAATGAGTGTAGAGGCCTGAGCATGATCCAAGGAATAAGTCTCAGTCACTCTTTAACATTACTCTTTTGAACCCTGCCTATATTAAGCACAGAACTTGCTGGTCTGTCTAACCATTCTGCTCTGGGGATTCCCAGAATCCAATTGCAGGGCTAAAACTACTGGTGAGCTACCACACTGCCCAACATTCAGGGTGGGGGATATGGAGATCTGAACTCTGTTCCTTTTACCTGCGTGGTAAACATTTTAAGCACTGACCCATCTCCCCAGTCCTATTTTTCCCTTATAATTGAAAGTTTAATTGTACTTTATAGGTATGTTTGTGCTTATAAAACCTTCTATTCCAATAAAAAACAGAATCTAATCATTCCATATCAATTTTGCATGAAAATGTGAGGAGTGTTTGTTCATTTCTTGTTGTAAAGTGGTGCAATTTCTATCTCAGCTCCAATATCCTCTCTCTCATTTTCATGGTGTTCGGAGAGACATTTTAATTCACATCTCTTTCCTCCTTAACCTCTATTCTACTACCTTCTACATTGTTTTCTCTACTCTTCATAACACCCTAAGCTTCACACTTAAGTCATCTAATTGTCCAGTATGATTTTGAAACTTACTAGTCATGGTGAATTAATTTTATCCTTTGGTATATTATACATATACCTCTGAGATTTATTTGTTCATTTTAGATGTTTCAAGGAATAAATTCTATTCTGCATAATGCAATATAACAATTTCATGCCTCATTGTGCTTTTCATACTGATTGAACTTGTCTGCAGGTTTTGAAAGTGAACAGCCTCAGAACTCTAATTCAAGTGAATTCATGTTGTTCATTAAACAACATTATTTGACTTATGGAACCGATGAGGAAAAAACATGACCAACTGCAGAAGTCACGTTTGTTTCATCTTCCATTGCTGAATGAATGCAGGGGAATAAGAGGTGTACTCCACTTTACACTCCTCAGTTATGTTCATCATCATGGCAGGAGTATTCATACTGGCATCAGGAGTCTGTGAAACTATCGATACCATTTTACACAAACAGCAGAGAAAGAAGGACACTTCCTCTACAGGGTGGATGTCCTACGTCAGTTAGCTAATTTCCCATGGATTTGCTCAGTACTTGCCTTAGCTACTGAGTCTCCACAGATATATCCATATGTTCAGCCTTCAGTTGTTAAGTTAGCATTTTCAGCTAACTGCCACAGAGAGTAAATAGCATTTGGATTCCTCTAAACCTCTTCATTATTAAAGAATGAAGTAGTTCTTTTTATTTACAATAATATTTTTCATGCTAAGCAGTCGAAAAGCTTTAACAGATTTATTAAATGATATTGGTATATTTCTTACTTTACTTCATTTTTATTCACTATTATATAATAATACATTTATAGAATTTAAAACTTCAGTAATCTCTCAAGAAGTATATAAATAGCTATGAAGTGGAAGTGACTATCTCCTTTGAAAATTTATGATAAGTCGATTTTTATGGAAAGATAAAGAGAGTGAACTAAAGCTTTACATTGTTATTTTATTTACTAATGTTTACCTTTGATAAAATCAAATTTTTTAAAATAGTGCATGCATTTGCAAAGTAGACTTATGTTAATATAATTGTCATAGCATTGATGCACATGGAAGGCAGAGATAACTGCAATTTTAGATAATCTCTGCAATTTGTGAATTTATCATTATGTTATGAATATTATGGCCTATTCAATAACATTCTGACTTTTTACTAGAAATTAATGGTAGAGAAAGCTTTATTTCATTTTTAGGATTAATGATTGATTTATGTGTTTGTTCCAAGAAACATTTTTTTCCGTAATTTACATTGTGGAGGTAGAATGAGATATTATCATTTTGGACCTTCACAGAGGTTAAAGCTTAGTGGTTTTTAATTTCCACTGCTTATTTTCTGAAAGTGAATAGCAATCCAAACCTTTTTGGTCAAATCAACCTGAGATTCCTGAATCTAATTTAGTTGAATCCATTTGAGTTTTGGGTTTTCCTTGTGATCATTTGCATATCAGGAGGAAATGCTAGTATCCTAATTAAAATAACAGTAAATGTGCATCTTCCTTTCCACATGACCTCTTTTCATTCCTGTTAGGTGACAGTTTTTTTTTTATCAAGTTATCTGTGGCTTACCATAGTTTTCTGTGGAAAGCGTGGCCTATGAGAGGATTCCTTACAGATGTGCTACAAATCCAACTGCGAGAACAAATCAAAATGTGAGAAATTGTCTGGTGTGGGCCGTGTGTGTGGCTAACCATACATATGAACATAGACTTGGTCACTGCGCAGCTCTGGACTGGTCAGTACCTGGACTGCCGAATACTAAAATGCAAAAGGCAACATTCAATAAACGTTGGGTGGCAAGTATGCACAAACTAAACTATGGAAATTGTCTACAACAATCAGAGACAGCCAATGTGTATTAAAAGGAGACCTGTTTGCCTCAGGCTTCATGAGGGCATCCTCAATTTTTGAGTGAGGTCTTGTGTGGACTCCCCCTGTTCCTTGTTAAGGTTTGAAGGGGGGTGCACTCAATTGATTATGTGAATTGTTTGCTTGCCAATTGTACTTCTCCAAGGCTTGATGTCAAGGAGGTATTAGTTCTTATGCAAACCCTAAATGTGTCTACACCTACAAAAATTTCTAAACCTTGGTTTGATAAAATAGGGGAACAATTGTTTAAAGAACTAACAGAGATAGTTAAGCCCAAGAGAATAAATAGGATTATTATTGCCAGCATAATTGCAGCTTTGATTGCTGCTGCCACTAGCGCTCTGTCTTTAATACATGGCATATACATGGCTTATTATATAAGAGCCATAAGAAAGGATATTTCTGCTGTTTTGAGAACCCAGCTATGCCTTGATCAGGACTTACAGAAACAGATAGATTTGTTAACACAGACCATGGTAGTCATGGGAGCAGAGGTACAGAATTTAAAGGTTAAAGGCACCTTACAATGTCACCTAATTAACGTAGAACGTAATGCTTCTAGTTACAACTGGGAAAAGATTAAGGCTCATCTAATTGATATCAAGAATCTTAATAATGTGAATGTGAAGTTAACATTGTTATATAATCAGATAATGTGAATCAGTCAGTTTGCATTATTACCCATATGTCTTCAAGTGCCTCTGTCGTTGGTTAGTAGATTTTCTTGTTGGATTCTAAACACAAGTTTTGCAAAAAGGCTTTGGTCTCTGTGGTCTTCCCTGATAACTGTAATATTAGGTGTTGTAATCAGATTAGTGACTTTTAGAAACTAATATTTCCTGACATGGTTTCTTTTGTTAAAAAAGGAAAAAGGGGGAGTTGTAGGAAACGCTCAAGCCCAAGATCTCCATTCTTGAAGACGGATGCCAAAGGCATCCCTTGCAGTCTCAGTTGCAGTGTGCCTCCTATTCCAGCATAGCTCTGTGCCTATGTCAGCATAGATGCCAACCTATATGGTATAGTCATAGGCTGACTCCTGTTAACCTTCCCGCTAGGGGCAGGAATGGATCTTGTCCTGTCTGGAACTGGGTTCAAGGGCAGAGGTGTTTTT
The DNA here is from genome assembly GCA_023101885.1 of Typhlomys cinereus. Classification (NCBI taxonomy): domain Eukaryota; kingdom Metazoa; phylum Chordata; class Mammalia; order Rodentia; family Platacanthomyidae; genus Typhlomys; species Typhlomys cinereus. The sequence goes on from JALPQD010000285.1 coordinate 694,149, forward strand.
TACATATTCCTTCCTGTTCTTTGGAAGCCATCTAGACATTGATTAGCTTAGTAATGGACAGGCACAGAGCTTTATCATTATAATTGTATCACCATGTTCCTGACCTGTTCTTTCTCCACCTTGTATGGGGCCATTAGGGTCTATTAACATATCTGAGGATTGGCAGGGCTGTATTGTTAATGGTGGTCCCACTACTTGTGGGCCTGCAGTCTGTCACTATTGATGTCATCACTCTGCACAGTGTGCAGACTTCACCCCCTGTTTCATGGTATATAAGGGATTAGGTTCCATAATAAACTCGACTTGGTTTTTTGGTTTTTCAAAAAAAATGTGTAACACTCACATAAAATATAGTATGTTAAAATATATAGAAAGTATACACAATAGAAAGGTTTGAATTACACCTTTGCTTTGTATTTAGTAAATACTAGTGAAACATCAGGTTCTTGCCAACACTCCCATTTTATGATTTCTAATCTTTTTGCCCAATGCATCAAATCTTGACTATAAATTTAAAAATCTCATATCAAAATGAAAATAATATTGGCTGAGTTAGTTGCATATGAGGCAGATTTTTTTCAACTATTTGAATTTAAACATTTTTTCTAGAGAGTATATTATCAATACAGATACTAATATCAGGGTTAGATGATAACTTGGCCAATGGCTGTGTGTGAATGCATGGAGGGAAATGTATGAAGGGCATACATAAGTCTATTAAAATGACCCAAACATCATTAACAGTATCTGACACCTGGTGATAGAGTTTTCCAAAATTCTGTCAGAAAAGTTGCTACAAAGACACTCACCCCAAGACATGTTGGGTTTATCTGAATCTACCAAGAATCAATATGCAATTCTGTAGATTTTCACACTAAAGAATCCACTTGTATATGAGTACATGAGCTGATGTGAATAAGGAGTGGATAAGAATTATGGCATATAGTCTACAACTAAAAGGATTTCTATGTGCAATTGTAAACATCCTCTAATTTTAAAACTACTATTTTTAGTTTTATTTTTCCTAATTTTATAAGCACAATGAGTAATAATTCCATTCCCATCCTTCCCATTTCTCTCCTTTCTTCCACCTTCCCTCCCCACTTCCCTTCTCTTCGTCATTCCATTCAACTCCTTCCCACCCTCCTGTCTGTCTGCTTCTATGATTCTCAAGGTTCCCTCTGGATCATCTGTTCTGGTAAGGGTTCAGGTCTCTGAGTCAAACCAAGTGGCCTTTCATTAGGCATAACCACTGCTAGGGGCACTCTCCTTCATCTGTCTAGCCCTAGCCCCTAAGGTTCCTACATAGTGTTTGAAATTATTTCTCTTGAGATCCTTGCTAGTCTATAGGCGCATGTTGATATGTCAGCCATTGTGCAGATCTGGTAAGGACAAGACTCATTGCAGAGAGTTTCTGGATGCAGCAGTCCTACCTTGTGTGGAATACCTTGTCCAGCAGTAGACTTTCCCATATTTAGGCTGTTACAATCTTACCTCCCCCTCTTCTACATTCCAGGTGAACATTGCAGGGTTGCTGGTACTTTGCATTCTGGTTGGCTGTTGTCTATTTCACTGTCTTCTGCTCCACTCCTACCCAAAGATTAAAAAAAAAACCTATTTATTACAAAGGTCTTTATATAAGAAAAGTCTTAAAGGAGAGTGAAGAACAAGAATAGGACACGGTACAGTGTAGATTGATCTTCCAGTAACCAACCACCTGCTTACTATGCCTAATTCCCTACCCCTGCTCCATTCCATGACCGGGAACACATGTGCAGCACTGTAAACCAGTCTAAAGGACAGATGTCTCAATACTTACGGGCTTTTCTTAATAGTGGCTTCATTTATCTATTTAACTGTGTTCCTTTGTCACCACATTCTTAGGGGTCTTCTTTACCCTACTCCCCCAAGTTACATTCCTTTGTGGTTATAATAAATAATGTAGAGATTTCCCCAAGGGCATGTCATTATGAAGATTTAGTTCTAGGTTCCACTTAAAAGGGAGAACATGTGACATCTTTCTGTGTTTGAGATAGCTTTTTCTAACTTCATCCATTTTCCAGCAAATTTGATTAATTCATTTTTGACAGCTTCGTAGTATTCCATTGTTTGATGTATTACATTTTCATTATCAATTTGTCAAATGTTGAACATTTAGGTTGATTCTATGACTTTGCTTTTTTGAATAGTGTTGCAATGAACATGGATGTGTACATGTCTCAAATATTCTTTGGAAATATTCCTAGTAAAACTGCTATTTTAAGTGATGATTCAACAATAGATGATTCATCACAAACCAAATTGTGAAATTTTAGAACATTACTTCAAAAACCACTGATCTATGCTGGGAACACTCATAGTCCTATATACTAATTCAATACATTAATAATGTCAATTCTTAATTCATGGCTGAGCTCTGGGCACATCTCTGAAGCAGTAGTAGTTAAGACAAACCCTGACAAGCCCAGAGGAAAGACCCAGTTCATGGTGCATGGAATCATTTCCTGAAAAGGTAAATAAGAGAGCTGGCTCAGTTGCTTATGACACTGTTGCAGACTGGCAATTGAGAAAGTGTATCCCTCAGTTAGCAATTTTTGTAGCTATGGTATATCAGTTTTCTCTGCTTCTGATGTAGGTATGAACTCTCTTTCCAAAGTAGAATATGAACTGTAATGGATAAACTTACACAAGAAAATAAACTCGTCTTCACTTAAGTTGATTGAGTCCTGAATGTATCAGCAACATGAAGAGAAACTTAAATACCCTAGGAAATTACAACTATTATTTTTTTAACTGTGGATCCTGAAGATCTACCAGTTTTTGAGGCCAGCTTGAGCTACAGAATGAGACAAAAAAAATAAAACAAAACAAGGAAAAAGCAAGGCATATAATAGTTAAGACTGCACAAAACTTTCTAACTCTGAATTATTAAAAACATTTTTTAAAAGTCAACATATAAGGAAAGATAGCAGATCATGGATATTGAGCAATTCAAATTTTTCTGAAATAGTTGAAATAGTATATCAGACTGAAAGAATGTGTCATTCATACAGGTCAAATCATGGAAAAAATGGGTCATTTCAAATAATGTAGGTTCTCCAAGAGACTCTGGAGATAGAATCTACTTGTAGAAAATGGCAAATTGTACATCTAACTTTTGTGGTTTGAGAAAGTATCTCTACAAACTTAAACAGGTGAATAAGTTCAGTGACATTTATATTCATTTACAGCTGGTTTACAGCTCTTAGGTTTGCTTATCCAAGACATTGAAATTATATCTTTTCATTATTTACCTGCATTTTAGAAGGTATTAGTATCTCTACTGACTGATATATCTAACTTATGCACTCAGATTTGAATTCTATGAAAGCTTTTAAAGGTGAGTGGCTCATCTGTGTCCTAGTAAATAATGCTGAATATAGCAAAAAGAAGTGCTATTAAAATTTTCCAGTGTGAATACTACATGCAAAGGTCATATTATTTGATTGTTGTATTCTTTACTAATATAAAATCTATTGTAGTTCTATGTGGTTTGGTTTATTTTACAATTGATAATTTTTAAAAGACTGACCAAAAATTCACCAAGATTGAAGAATTTGTGAAAGCAAAACAGCAAAATGAAGACTCATCTCCAAATAAGTGATTTCTCCTATTCTTTCCTATTCTCTGCAGTTCTGTCAGTGCTTATCTTTGTGTTATAGTTTAAACATTGCATTGGATATATTAAAAATAGACTTAAAGGATTAAGGATGACAAAAATATAGATTCTTTGAAAAGAACAGCTATGTTCTTATCAAAGGATACATGGATGACAATTCTATGTATGTATCAAAATATCATAAAAATTTATCTGTTCCATTCACTCTTCTGATGATGTGATAAAATACTCTATCACAAGAGAGAAAATGTTTATTATTTTGGTTTACAGTTCAAGAGAAGATAGAGACACATAGTGGCAGGCTAGTGGAACAAGCGACTGGCTGCCACCTTGAAGCCATACTCAGGAATTAGAGAATGAATGGGAAGTGGCTCTAGATTATAGTGCCTATTTCCTTCAGGAAACCTCTGCCTCCTAAAAAGTTCCATAATCTTCCCAAATAGTGTCATTAGATTGTTCAAAACAACGTGCTCTGGGGAATAATACCTATTTCTAACCATTATACTACCTGAAACAACATAAACAGAAAAAACATGACAATCTTTTCTTCCTCATAAAGGGAAGTTCTTTGAGTTATTTTAAGATGCTAGAGGGACTAATTTATCTGTTTACAATGACTGAGGTAACCTGAACCAGGACTTAATGATAATTTGAGACCCTATTGCTGAAGATAATTCAACACTTTGCTCACAGGGCCAGGAGAAATCAAGTCAGAGGTAACTTGGAAGTTTCCTCCCTATTATCCAGTTTGCAGAGCTCTAAAAAGTACTGCACAGGCTTCTGAGGGAGAAATGATCATTAATAGCTTTACACGCATGTAAGCTTTGCGATCTACAATACAAACACTAAGAGCAATGCAAATTGCTCTCTGTCCAACCCCACAGATTCACTTGTTTGCTTCATTAGCTAGTGTTAATGTTAAGGAAGATTGTGGCAACTCTAAATGCTGGATCCGTGCTGAAGAAAGGCATGTCATAGGAGGCAGGACTTGAGGTTAGGTACCCTGGCACTGTTTCTTCTTGCTCTCTTCCTCTCTCTACCTCTTGAAGACAGTGATGACATAGACAGAACTCGTTTCTACACACAGTCTGGCTTTCTGTTATGTGATTCCTGTAATAATGGACTGTATCCCCTCTGGAACTCTAAGTCAAATAAATAGCTTTTCTCCCTAAAATGGACATTTCAGAATACTGTTTCACAGCAAGGGAAAAAAGGAAAAAGACGTATTGAGATATCCACATTATTTCCATGTTTATAGCCACATTTATTTCAGGTATCCGTGATGTGCTTACTGATGCAACAGTGTAAATGTTTTGTGGAAACTTATCACTTTCTGATTAGATGTAAGACCCAGCCTTAGGAAGGCAACTCATACTTGCTACTGGAAACAAACGTTAAGAACCTATAAAAGGGGAGGTCTTAGGATGTAGAAAGGGGACTACTACTGTTCTACAGTTAACTTGATATCAAACTGCCTTCAATACTTACTGTTGTACACATAAAAAAGTACAGCTCTAAGCACATGACAAAGAATGTTATATAATGGAAGGCATTTAATAGAGAGAATTACAACTAGTCAAAGTTCAGAGAATAAGTGACTGTGGAGTGTCCAGCTCTGTTCAGGACATCTATATCACACCCCAACCCTGGGTTGAGGGAAAAACATACTAGCCAGAAGGTAAGAAGAGAGGCTGCCAAATATCTTCAGGACATGATAAGGTTGCTGTACCCATAAAATTGTGGTAACTGTGTTTATTTACACATGCAATTCAGACTATACACTATTGTTATGGAATGGGAAGGTCTCATGAACCATGATCTTTCCCTGACAGACTATTTGAAGGTTAATACTGACTCTGGGAAAGAGGGTTACTTTCTTTCAATGCCCATGCTCCAGTAGATGCCTAGGCTCATGCTAATGGAGACAGTAATGAAGAAATCCAGTGTGTCACATGCAGAAAACAATATGAGTGCAGAAGTGAGACTGATTAGAAAGAATATTTTCAATGGTGAGAGAAGAGGGATGGGACTGAGTAATATGGGGTGAAAACAAGTTAAATTCATTTTACTCATGCATGGAATTAATAAAGAATGAAAATAAAATATTATGACAAATGTAAAAGTTATTGATATTGTACATTTAATGTTATATCTTTTTAATAAAGTGCAAAGGAAAATATTAAAGTAAATTCTGAAGAAAATAAATCCAAAAATCAAATCCCTATATGAAATAAGTACAATCCCAGCTATGAAGTAGCATGGAATCATTAATATTTAAGAATTACATGGTTTCTTTGTAGTTGATAGCTCATCATTGGTGCATATTCTCTGAAAGACAATTTAATGTTGTGTACCAAAAGATTCAAAATTATACATGCTCTTATTTTCAGAAATTTAAACTTTGGAAATTTATTCTAATGAATTCCATTAAGCTTGAGTCATAAAGTTGTTTATTGTAAACATTTTCTAAAGCAAAATATTCATAAATTTTGTACTCAATAATATGTAGTGAGCTAAGTAATAATTAATGGGAATAAATTCTATTAATACTTTAACCATTTTTAAGAAATATACCAAAGAGAATAAAATATAAGATTGTATTTGCATATGTTTGTGTGTGTTTATTGGTTTTAATAGTGCAGTGCAAGAAATGCAGAGACAGAACTGAACAGTGAATCAAGGTTTCAGCAAGAGCCCCTTCTTTAAACAAAATGAATAATGTACTTAGAGTATAGTTCAATAATAAAGTGCTTGTCTAGCATACATACCATAGGTACCTGCGTTTCATTTGTCCTATCTCAGGAGGCCCCAAACCCCCACGGAGAGTGATGAGAGTTAATATAATGTAATGTGGGGAGGAAGGATGTTTCCCTCTATGATACACCTATTGATATATGATTTGTGCTCCATCAAGTAATGAAGTACAAGCCATCAAAGGCAACGCAGACCAAACCCAGTGGGCCACACATGTGAAAAGACATGTGACTACAGGGAGACTGGGAGACTGGCAGGGAAGAAGCAGTTACAATAGGAAAAGGAGCAAGGGTGAAATTGGGTATTAAGGTATGAAAATATCAAAATTTACTATATGCATGTATGAAATACTAGAAGAGTAAAAAAATGTGGCAAATTTTCTAAATAAAGAACAGGCAAAGTAGAATGGCAAGAGATGACTACTAATATTTTAACTGTCTTCTATCATTGTATTTCAGGTTTTCATTCCATGATCATTTAATTTAACAGCTGTGGTGTAATATACTTCTGTATATTATCTAGCAATTATTTCATGTTAGCAATTATGAAGTTAGACTTTTGTGTATTTTAGATGAAAGAATAAATATTCTGAGGTTGGAATAGCCAGAAAAAGTGAACAACATGATGTTATTTTCAGGAGGAGCTCCATCACAGAGCTGAAGGCCAGATATTCAGTATTGGTTTTTTCATTGTTTGAACCAAATTCCTAACAGAAACATCTTAGAAGATGATGTATTTGGGTTCATGCTTTTAGAAGGTACAGTTCACCAAGGTGTGGAAGACATAGCAGATCAGGGGTATCATAGTAGAAGCATGTGGTGGATCAAGAAGCTGAGAGCACAGACCAGAACCAGAGTTAAGTTTATCCTTGAAGACACATCCATGACTCTGCATTTGCTAATAAGGTCCCATGTCCCAAAGGTTCAACAACCTTCCAAATTAGCACCAGTATTTTAGAATCAGCTATTCAGACACATAAGCCTGAAAGGAGTAATTTCAGGTTGGAACTATAACAGATATTATTTGTGTAAACAAGGTTTTGAGAGTATTTATTTCAGATTCAGGACAGGGGAGACTTGTCTATGAGTTTTGTGTATGTTCACACTGAGATAAAGAGGTTCTTTATAAAATCAGTACTAATAGTACACACAAGAATTGGTATTTGTGTAGGAAAGGCCATGCAGTGAGATTCAGCTTCCATATATTAGAATATTTTTCATATTGACTTTACATCATTTGTGAACAATCAAAATTTTAAGTATATGTTTAATCATACAAATTAAGAATTGTGGTCTTTGTTGTCAAGGAAGAAAACAACCTGCAGAAAAAATAAGAGAATATATAGGGACACACAATTATTCCTTGGAAGTTCATAAGTATCAGATTGCAATATTTTATTTAACTCTCTGAAAAAAGCAAAGATATATATGTATGTATATATGCATATATATGGCCTTATGAAATAAGAATTATGAGCAATATTGAGAGTTGGGGTTTATTTGGGCTCATAAATATTAATACCAATATAGGAATAAATGGTGGAGTCAGAATTGCTACTGAAAAATAAACATCAGAGTAAAGAACAGCTGGTGAACGGATAAATTAAATGTGGCATAGTGCCATACTACTTGGCAATTAAAGAATTAGGATATTAAAACATGAATGAACTTCAAAAACATTATTCTAAGTGGAAGAAATCAGTCACAAAGACCACTTGAAATAGAAAATATACACATGTAAGGAGTAGATTCATGGTGGACAGGGAGTGAAGAAAAAGGAATTGGAGTGGTTTTCAGTCATTTTAGAATTTTTCATTGGCATGATAAATATGTTAAAGGAATAGATGTCAGTATTTTGTACTAAAAATAAGAGTCACAGAAATCTGACTCCTTTACCAACTCAGACACCCCAAAGGGAGTCTGGTGATACACACAGGCAGAGGGACAGGAGGTGGGTGGGACATGGCAGGATTGATGAAAGGAGGGGAGGATGGGAGAGAGGTATGTGTATGAGGAGGGTGGGAGAGGAAGGCGGTGAGTGAGAAGGGGATTGTACAAAGACACAAATCCAGTTTGTTTGTAAATAAAATAAAAAACATTGCAAAAAACACTGAACTGCATACTCTAAAATGATGAAGTGTGAGTATAGCTCAGTAATTAATAATAAATGAAACAGATGTTGGGCCGGATGATTTTAGTTTTGTCTTTTCCACAATTTCTAGCTTTTAAAATGAAAATGGAAAAAAAGCCACATACTGGTCTAAACATACTAAAGGAAGAGCAAGATTTCAGACATTGATTTGAACAGAAACTACATTAATGGTGACAGACACATCATGACAAGTGACCAGATTTCTTCCCAGCTCAAACTAGAAAGGATTATCAATACAAAGGAAATGAGTTTCTGAGCACCAGCTCTCTGTTGCTATGACAACTCAGAGGTCCTGACCTCCTTGAAATGCAGCATAAACTATAATCTCCCAAATCTGTGCTGGAAAATGGCTTACATCCTTTCTCTGGTGACTGTACCATTGTCAACACACCAATTGTCCCTATGAGAACTATGTCTCACCCGTTTGATTATTCTGAGGACAATGAGTATGGTAAGGTTTCACAAGCCTTTTATTTGGTAAACTGGGCAGTAGTGAGTTTTGGATTATTGAGCATTATCTTCTTCTAGCTCTAATGTGGAATTGCGCAGGACTTTCATGATCACTATGAACTTTTGCTGCCTGATCTATTCCAGAAGACCACTGTGGAAATGATGTTGTCCTGAGGACTCAAGGACATATTAACATGCAAAGTGCTTAGTAGTTTGCTAGTGCCCAAGAAAGTACTCAGCAAATACAGCTGGTGCCATTGAGGATTTTTTGTCCTTCATCGTTTTTGCAATCTGTATTGGTTTCCAACTCTTTAATAGGCATAGTTTCTGACCATATGGGTTCAGCAAAGAATAAAATACAGGGCTATAATAATACAGGGCTATTAGTGGGTCAGATGTGGTGTGACATGCAGTGTGGTAAGTGTTAAAGACAAAAAAATGAAAGGGATAAGTATGCAGCATTAGATTGGACACTTGTTTTTAGTCAGAGACCAGCAGAAACCAGGTTGGAATGTGGTTTTGAGTAAAAACATAAAGGCCAAGAGTGAGGGGCCAAACTTTTAACTGGTAGAAGAGTATTTGTGATAAAGTTGATGTAAAAGCATAGGTTCTGACCTTTCCTGGCATGTTGGAGTATTGCAACAAAACCGATTGACTGAGAGTAGATCGAAGAGTGTAAGAAGTAGGGAACTCTGTTCAGAGACAGGAATTCTGGAATATGGACCAGATATGTACTCAGATGGGAATTTAAGGTGGAGATACTGAGAAGTGGCCTGATTCTAGATAAACAGCTTCTGAAAGGGGTTATACTAATAAAATAGTTCAATCAAGAAGTATTAAGAGTTACAGCTGTCTGTTAATGTGAACAGACTATGGATTTGGAAAGAATGGTCTCAGCCTATTTAATACTAGAATAGGAGTTAAGATGCCTTAAAGCCTGCTAATTCAGTGTTATACAGTTAGTCCTTGATCTTCTTTGTAACCACTCTCTGGGCTTAAACAAACTATATTCCAACACATACCAGCACTCAGTCACAATTTCTTATTCCAGTTCATTTTGTCCCTACGCAGTTCTTACCAATATTTACTGCTTCTTTGTACCATTAATAGAGAAACCTATTTAAAGTATGACTTTATATGTATGTATGTGCTATAACATTTATAACTACCAAATATTTTTTATACTTCTATTCTGCTACTGACAGTCTGTTCACAACAATTATTGTGTTATGTGAATAGACAGTGTTCCTTTTCTTCTAGTGTTATGGCTCAAGTCACCACATTAAAGATCATCTACATGTTTGAAAACATAGCCTGTGGAAATGTTTCTAAAGTGGTTTTGTACCTTTTCCAATCAACTCATACTTAAAGAATATTTTAATGATGATATGAAATTATTTATTTATACAGTCCTTATTCCTTTTTTCTCCATAATAATATTGTGATTTTTTTCTTAAAATATACTTAATTCAGCTCTTATATAAGCTGAATCTTATATAGGCTGAATTGTTCAATAAGAGCAAATAACTTTGACTTTTAATAATTAATTTTTTATGAATCTATGGAAGATTCTTATAATTAGAACTCATTTTGAAAATACAGTCCTGACAATGCTATTATTACTCTATAACAACTACTGGTTTTCTAATGATATTATTTGATAGTTGTGTAGATTATAAAGCTCAGTCTCTTTTCCAAGCTGGAAATGGAACTATATGTATACTTCTGTAAACTCCTGTGAAAATTTGCAGATCTTTCTAATTATTAAATTTTTGATAAGTTCATTATATAGCATTATTGTGCTAATAAATCTTGTTTATGATTTCATTTGAAAATTATTTCCTATGTTTTCATACATGTAGATGATCTTTAATGTGGTGACTTGAGCCATAACACTAGAGGAAGAAAAGAAACACTATCCAAATTCCATTCAAGAAAAGAAGCAATACTCAAAGTACAAGTACTCTTAAACTTTTCTTCTAAGTAGGAATGTTTTTCCTGTATATAATTCATCAACATATGACCTGAAAGTTCTCTTTCAAATATTTTTATAATTTTCTTTTCAAGAATAATTTTACATGATGGAGAAGAAAACATATGACATGGAAGAGGAATTTTTCTTCAGTAATCAATTACAATTTCATTCAATGTATTTTTTTCTTGTTATACTTCCTGAAGATACAATTCTGTAGTGATTTTTTTCCTTTTCCTTCACATTTTTCTCAAGCCTCCCCTTATTAAAGAATGTAATGGATCTTATACTCTATTTAGTTTCACAGTCTTGGGTTAGTCCTCTATCACTTTTTCTGCAAAACAAAAATCATAAGTACCTGAATTTTCTGTTCCCTGAAAGTATGAAGCTTGCAATGGTTTAGGTGATGCAATTTGAGAAAGTTTCCTTTCTCCTTTCATAATTAATTCCTATTGAAAAATTGCTTTAAAAAGGTAAGAATTTCAATATGAAATTTTAAGATAGTCATGGAAATATATGTAATCTTTCATAACCAATATTTTGAACTTTAATTTCCATGAAGAATTAGTGATTAATAAAGTCCTTATGAAAATCATATTTTGCTATGAAGAAAAAGAGGTAGGGGTGATGAAACACTAACTGAAATGGGAAAATATGCATGGAATGGGGGCCTTTATGCTGTTCAATAGTTTTCTTTCTGGAATGATACTTCTTGCTGGAAGCTTCCCAAATCATCAAATCTTCAGCTTCACAGATTCTTCCTCTATACAGCCTTACCTGCCATGGTACCCCAAGCCATGTCTCCTTCCTGTGTCTGTTATCACAGATCTTCCTTTGTAGACACTTCCATATTTGAAAAATAAATTTTGATCATAAATTACTATCCTCTAGCTTAGGTTATATATTATATCCTATATGGTAGCATCCCAATTAGTTATTATATCACCCACATAATCTCATTCTACCACTTTCTGGTTGATGGAAATTCTGGTATATCTTAGTTTCTTTTTAGCTGATGTGATAAAATACTCTGAAGAACAAAACAATTTAGGGACAAAAGGCTTTATTCTGTTCTTTGTTCAAGGGACAGTTCATTACATTTGGGAAGTCAGCACAAGCAGGATCTTGAGAGATTTGGTCACATTACATCTATAGTCAAGAGCAGAAATCAATTAATTAATGCATGTATGCTGATACACATTTTGCTTTCTCAGTTTTATCTATTCTTAGGCTTTTTTTCCAGCAGAGGTACTAGCTATAATGCATGGATCATCCCACCTCAATTAACCTGATCAAGTTAATCTGACACTGAAATGCTCAGAGGCTACTCTTACAGGTATTTTTACATCTCATCAAATTGACAAGTAAATCTAACCATCACATAATAATAGCCATGAATTACATTTATATATAGTCAATGCTGTACTTTCTTTCCTAAAAAATGGCTTATTTGGTTTCAATATTATGTAAGATATCATAATAATGAGCATTAAGTAAATGAACAAAAAAGGATCTTGAATTTTCATCCTTTCCCTCAGGACAATTGCACACCATCTAATCAACAATTTTCTAAAATCTTTCTTTGGAAGATGAAGGTTTGAAAATGACTAATAAGAAGGACAATAATGTGCAGGCTGTTTTCAAATATCATAGGTAGTTTGATTCTCCATTATTGAAACTTCTCAAATTCAGAAGCCATTTTTTCTCTTTCAAAATCGGCACATTCCTGAGAGATTTCATTGGGAGTCTAGAGCAAGGAATGTAATAGTGGACCATAACATTGTTAAGCACATGGATGTGTATCATTTTTTCTTGAGGGCCTTCCAATATGAATGGGATCTGTCATGGTTTGAAATATGTCCCTCACATGCTCATGTGTTTGGGAAGGTCATGACAACTTTAGGAGGTGGAGCCTTGCTAGAAGAAGGCAGTCACAGGGGGCAGGCCTTGAGGTGAATTAGTCCCACCCTACTTCTGAGAGAGGCCAGGTCTTGCAATGGACATTCTTGCAGCTCTCTGTCTCTAAGATGTTTTCAGTGGACTTAGTCTGCTTCCAGTTTGTGCCTCAGCCTCACCACTCTTGCCACGAAAGGACGGTTCTCCCCTCTAGAACTCTAAGCTGAACAAATCTACTTTTTCCCTTAAGTTGCATGACTTGGGGTATTGTCTCACAGCAACACAGAGTGTAACTAGTACAAGACCCTCCTCAAATATTTTCCCAGCCTCAGGATTCAGACAGTTCTCGCTACTTTGAGTCCATTAGGCTATGAATATTAATGATTCAATCAAAGTTTCCATGTAATTATACAGTGTTCATGTATATGACCCTTCATTGTTATTCACTTTTTTTAACATTTTTTATTATCTCCGCTCATACAAACTTAATAGGTACACCAGTTCCCTCCCTCCCTCCTCCTCCCCCCACCTCTCTGCTTCCGCCTCCCCTCACCCCTCCTCCCCACCCCCCAGTGCCTCCAAACCCCGGAGAATCCTTTAATGTGCCTGCCTGACTCTCCTCTGGGTCCTCCTCTCCGATGTCATACAAAGACCCAGCAGCATTTCCCTGAACCCTTTCCTGTGTTCCCCTTAAGCATAGGAACACTATTTAGGCTGCCCAATCCCTTGCCTCCAAGGATCTTGGTGCTTTTAGCAAATGCTAGACTTTGTGGGGACAATAGTGTGTTGGACATTGTGCAGGGCATGTAAAGTCCAATTATGATTGCTTCAGCCCTAACTTGTATGGAGTATCTTGCATATCATTGCTCCTCCCATCCTTGTGCTCTTACACTCTTACTGCCCCTCTTCCGTAAATTTCCCTGAGCTTCAGGATGGGGAGAGATTAGTCTGGCCTAGTTCTAGGTGGTTGATATAGAGTCTCTGAAGTTCTGGATTATGGTTTGTTGATTTCTTTTGCGGTTTTGCTGCTCCCTGCAATGCCCTTCACTCCATCCTGATGGTTATTGGATGTCACCCCCTGGCCATAGATAAAAAGCTGTTAAACTAGAGTCTTTGTTATAAGAGTATATTCAAAAGGTAGATGTAATAAAATTAGGAAAGCACAGTGAGGGAGGGGTCAATCACCCATTTGCAAAATGGCTACTTATTATCTGCCAGACTATATGCCCTCCCTTTCTGGTGAGATCTCACCCCCTCAGTTGGTAAATGATCAGGAACGAAAAGTCTATGAACTTAACCAGATGTCTCATTGCTTACTCACAGTAATTTTCTCTGCTGTTACATGGTCCCCTCTCTCCTTGTTTCTGGTGTGGCCCTCCTACCCCATCCCACCTATTCATACTCCTTGCAGTTACTGTATACAGAGATTTATTGTCGAGTGTCTCTAGGTGGGCTGGGTGGGTTTGGTACTAGGAGCCACCTATTAGGGAGTATATACAGTGCTTAATTTTCTGGGTCTGGGATACTTCACTCAATATAAATTTTTCTAATGACATCCAATTCCCAGCAAATTCCAGTATTCATCATTTTGATGGCTGAGTAGTACTCCATTGTATAGATGTACCACAGTTTCCTTATCCACTCGTCAACTGTTGTTCATTTGGGTTGATTCCATGACTTTGCTATTGTAAACAGTGCTGCTATGAACATGGTCACAGTTGTGCTATCGAGGTGAACCTCTGCTGCATGGGGGGTTATTCCCAAAATGGAATATCAGGGTCATATGGCATTTCAATCTTTAATTTCTTTAAGAATCTCCAGACGGCTACAGAGTGGCTGTATGAGCCTGCATTCCCACCAGCAATGTAGGAGAGTTCCCCTCTCTCCACATCCTCTCCAGCATTTGTGTTGTTTGTATTGTGGATTTTTGCCATCCTGACTGGGGTGAGATGATATCTAGGGAAGTTTTGATTTGCATTTCCCTGATGGCTAAGGAAGTGGAGCATTTTTTCAGATATTTGTTGGACATTTTAATTTCATCCCTAGTAAAGTTTCTTTTAAGTTCCGGGCCCATTTTTAATTGGGCCATTTGTTTCCTTGGTGTTTAGTTTTTAAGTTCTTTGTGCATCTGGATAATAGAGCTCTATCAGATATGTGGTTAGTGAAGATTTTCTCCCATTCTGTGGTTGCCTTTGAGCTCTGTTACAATCTCTTTATCTGAACAGAAGCTCTTTAATTTCACAAGATCCCAACTGTTGAAGTTTAGAAGTGACTGTGCCATTGGATGTCTGTTTAGGAAATGTTGGCCTAGCCCAATCATGAGGGATTCCCTACCCTTTCAACTATGGTTTTTATAGACTCTGGCCTTAAATCAAGGCCTTGATCCATTTGGAATTAAGTCTTGTACATGGTGACAAGTATGGTCCAGCTTTAATCTTCTGCATGTGGAGATCCATTTTGCCAGCACCATTGTTGAAGATGTTCTTTTTCCATTGGATTTTTGGGCCCCTTTGTCAAAGACCAAATGGCTGTAGTTTTGTGGGCTTATATGGGTCTTCAACCCTTATCCATTGATCTGTATGTCTATTTTGGAGCCAGTACCAGCTGTTTTTACAACTATGGATTTGTATAAACTAAGGTTTGGTATGGTGATACCTCCAGCAGTGTTTTTGTTACTCAGGATTGTCTTTGCTATCCTGGGTCTTTTGTGCCTCCATATGAATTTGAGATTGTTTTCAACTTCTTTGAAGAATTGCTTTGGGATTTTAATTGGTATAGCATTGAATTTGTATATTGCCTTTGGTAGGATGGTCATTTTTACGATGTTGATTCTGCCAATCCAGGAACATGGGAGTCTTTCCACCTTCTGGTGTCTTCTGCAATTTCTTTCTTGAGGGTTTTAAAGTTTTCATTGTAAAGGTCTTTTACTCCTTGGTTAGGTTTATACCAAGGTATTTCATTTTTTTAGGGGCTATAGTAAATGGGATTGTTTCTCTCAGGCTTTTTCACTTCTCATTCTGGGCATATAGGAAGCCACTGATTTTTGTACGTTTATTTTGTATCCTGCACCCTGCTGAACTTCTCAATTATTCCAGGAGCTTCTGGATTTTTTGGGATCACTCAGGTATAAGATCATGTCATCTGCAAATAGGATAGCTTTGACCTTGCCGATTTAATCCCTTTATGTCCCTTTCTTGTCTTATGGCTTGGCTAGAGACTTCAAGTACAATATTGAAAAAGTGGTGAGAGTGGACAGCCTTGTCTAGTTCCTGATCAAAGTGGGAATGCTTCAATTTTCCCCATTGAGTATAATCCTTGCTGTAGGCTTGTTGTATACAGCTTTTATATTGATAAAGGTTCCTTCCATTCCTACTGTTCTAGCGTTTTGATCATAAAAGGCTGTTGGATCTTGTCAAAAGCTTTTTCTGCATCTATCGAGAGTATCATGTGGTCTTGGCTTTGGACTGGTTTATATGATGAATTACATTTATTGATTTGCGTATGTTGAACCAACCTTTGTGCCGGGGATGAAGCCTACTTGGTCCCCGTGAATGATCTTTTGATATGTTTTTGAATCTGATTTGCTAAGACTTTGTTGAGAATCTTTGCCTCTGTGTTCATCAGAGAGATTGGCCTATAGTTTCTTTTTAAGTGTATCTTTATTAGCTTTTGGAATTAAGACAATATTAGCTTCATAGAAGGAATTTGGTAGTGTTCCTTCATTTGCTATTTGTTGGAACAATTTCAGGAGTATTGGTGTTATTAACAACTTAAATGTCTGGTAGAAACTACTATGCTGAATCCATCTGGTCCAGGACATTTTTTGGTGGGAAGATTTGAGATTACTTCCTCAATTCCTCATAGGTTATAGAACTATTAAATAATTCACAACTTCCTGATTCAATTTAGGTAAGTTGTGTGTTACTTAGGAATTCATCCATCTCTTTTGTGTTGTCAATTTCACAGAGTATAAGCTTTTGAAATATGCATTATAATTCTCTGGATTTCTTGGGTATCAGTAGTGATAACTCCATGTTCATTTCTAATTTTGTTAATTTGGGTTTTCTCTCTCTTGCTTTTGGTTAATTTAGCTAGGGTGTATCAATCTTATTGATTTTTTCAAAGAACCAGCTTTTTGACTGTTGATTTTTTCTATTTTTCTAATCTCATTTCAGATATTTCTCCCCTTATTTTGCTAATCTCCTCTCTTCTACTGCTTGGGATCAGATTGCTCTAGTTTTTCTAAAGCTTTAAGCTGCATTGTTAAGTTGTTTATTTCTGATGTTCCATTTTTTGATGTAGGCATTAAGAGCTATAACTTACTCTTAGGACAGCTTTCATTGTGTCCCAGAGATTTTGGTAAGTTGTATTTTCGTTATCATTCACTTTCAGGAAATCTTGAATTTCTTTTTAATTTCTTCCTGAATCCAGTTCTCATTCAGCATCATAGTGTTAATTTTCCAGGAGTTAGTGTATTTTCTGTTGTTGTTGTGTGTGGATGTCCAGCTTTAACCGTGGTGGTTGACAGGTGCAGGCTTAGAATTTCAACTTTCTGTATATGTGAGATTCATTTTGTGGCCCAATATGTGATCTATTTTGGAGAAAGTTCCGTGTGCTGCTGAGAAAAATGTGTATTCTTTGGTGCGTGGGTGAAAAGTTCGTAGAGATCTGTAAGGTCCATTTCTTTAAGGGTTTGATTAAGTTCCAAAGTGTCCTGTTAAGCTTTGACCTGTTGATCTATCCCATGTTGAGAAGGCGGTGTTGAAATCCCCAAGAATTATCCATTTGGGGGTTGATTTCATGCTTTAGAGCGCTGTAGGATTTTCTTTATGTATGTGGAGGGGCCGTATTGGGTGCATATATGTTCAGTATTGTGATGTCTTCCTGGTGAATTGTACCTGTGACTAAAATGTAGTATCCATCTGTGTCTCTTATGATTTTTTTTGGTTTGAAGTCCACTTTGTCCGAGAGCATAATGTCTATGCCTGCCTGTTTCCTGGTTCCATTAGCTTACAGAATTTTGGACCGGCCTTTTGTTTTTAGGATGTGCCTATCTTTTGTGGTGAGATGAGTTTCCTGAAGGCAGCAGATTGATGGGTTGTGATTTTTAATCCAAGTTTGTAATCTGTGTCTCTTAATCGGTGAGTTAAGCCCATTGACATTTAATGTTATAATGGAGAAATTATTTTTAATTCTGGACATTTTTATGTTTAGTTGATTGTTTTTAAGTTTATTGTTTCACATTTACATTTTTGTGTGATATTATACTTCCCTTCTGTCCTGGATATGCTTGTTCTTTTCTTCAAGTTTGCGCATCATTTCTAGCATTTTTGAAGGCCTGGTTTGGTAGACATGTATCCCTTGAAGTTGTCTTTGTGCTGGAAAGTCTTTCGTTCTCCTCGATCATGACAGATAGTTTGCCAAGTATATCAGTAAAAGAATACCAAATAGGAGAATAATGGTGGAGTCAGAATTGCTACTGAAAAATAAAATCAGAGTAAGAACAGCTGGTGAAGGATATATATAAATGTGGCATAGATGCCATACTACTTGGCAATTAAAGAATTAGATATTAAAAACATGAATGAACTTCAAAAACATTATTCTAAGTGGAAGAATCAGTCACAAAGACCACTTGAAATAGAAATATACACATGTAAGGAGTAGATTCATGGTGGACAGGGAGTGAAGAAAAGGAATTGGAGTGGTTTTCAGTCATTTTAGAATTTTTCATTGGCATGATAAATATGTAAAGGAATAGATGTCAGTATTTTGTACTAAAATAAAGAGTCACCAGAAATCTGACCCTTTACCAACTCAGACACCCCAAGGGAGTCTGGTGATACACACAGGCAGAGGGACGGAGGTGGGTGGACATGGCAGGATTGATGAAAGGAGGGGAGGATGGAGAGAGGTATGTGTATGAGGAGGGTGGGAGAGGAAGCGGGGTGAGTGAGAAGGGATTGTACAAAGACACAAATCCAGTTTGTTTGTATAATAAAATAAAAACTGCAAAAAAACACTGAACTGCATACTCTAAAATGATGAAGTGTGAGTATAGCTCAGTAATTAATAATAAATGAAACAGATGTTGGGCCGGATGATTTTAGTTTGTCTTTTCCACAATTTCTAGCTTTTAAAAGAAAATGAAAAAAAGCCACATACTGGTCTAAACATACTAAAGGAAGAGCAAGATTTCAAGACATTGATTTGAACAGAAACTACATTAATGGTGACAGACACATCATGACAAGTGACCAGATTTCTTCCCAGCTCAAACTAGAAAGGATTATCAATACAAAGGAAATGAGTTTCTGAGACCGTCTCTGTTGCTATGACAACTCAGAGGTCCTGACCTCCTTGAAATGCAGCATAAACTATTAATCTCCAATCTGTGCTGGAAAATGGCTACCATCCTTTCCTCTGGTGAACTGTACCATTGTCAACACACCAATTGTCCATGAGAACTATGTCTCACCCGTTTGATTATTCTGAGGACAATGAGTATGGTAAGGTTTCACAAGCCTTTTATTTGGTAAACTGGGCAGTAGTGAGTTTGGATTATTGAGCATTATACTTCTTCTAGCTCTATGGTGGAATTGCGCAGGACTTTCATGATCACTATGAACTTTTGCTGCCTGATCTATTCCAGAAGACCACTGTGGAAATGATGTTGTCCTGAGGACTCAGGACATTAACAGCAAGTGCTTATTAGTTGCTAGTGCCAAGAAAGTACTCAGCAAATACAGCTGGTGCCATTGAGGATTTTTTGTCCTTCATCGTTTTTGCAATCTGTATTGGTTTCCAACTCTTAATAGGCATAGTTTCTGACCATATGGGTTCAGCAAAGAATGAAAATACAGGGCTATAATAATACAGGGCTATTAGTGGGTCAGATGTGGTGTGACATGCAGTGTGGTAAGTGTTAAAGACAAAAAAATTGAAAGGGATAAGTATGCAGCATTAGATTGGACACTTGTTTTTGTCAAGACCAGCAGAAACCAGGTTGGAATGTGGTTTTGAGTAAAAACATAAAGGCCAGAGTGAGGGCCAAACTTTAACTGGTAGAAGAGTATTGTGATAAAGTTGATGTAAAAGCATAGGTTCTGACCTTTCCTGGCATGTGGAGTATTGCACAAAACCGATTGACTGAGAGTAGATCGAAGAGTGTAAGAAGTAGGGAACTCTGTTCAGAGACAGGAATTCTGGAATATGGACCAGATGTACTCAGATGGGAATTAAGGTGGAGATACTGAGAAGTGGCCTGATTCTAGATAACAGCTTCTGAAGGGGTTATACTATAAAATAGTTCAATCAAGAAGTATTAAGATTACAGCTGTCTGTTAATGTGAACAGACTATGGATTTGGAAAGAATGGTCTCAGCCTATTTAATACTAAATAGGAGTAAGATGCCTTAAAGCCTGCTAATTCAGTGTTATACAGTTAGTCCTTGATCTTCTTTGTACACTCTCTGGGCTTAAACAAACTATATTCCAACACATACCAGCACTCAGTCCACAATTCTTATTCCAGTTCATTTTGTCCCTACGCAGTTCTTACCAATTTTACTGCTTCTTTGTACCTTATATAGAGAAAACTATTTAAAGTATGACTTTATATGTAGTATGTGCTATAACATTTTATAACTACCAATAGTTGTTATACTTCTAGTCTGCTACTGGACAGTCTGTTCACAACAATTATTGTGTTATGTGAATAGACAGGTTCCTTTTCTTCTAGTGTTATGCTCAAGTCACCACATTAAAGATCATCTACATGTTTGAAACATAGCCTGTGGAAATGTTTCTAAGTGGTTTTGTACCTTTCCAATCAACTCATACTTAAAGAATATTTTATGAGGTGATGAAATTATGATTATACAGTCCTTATTCCTTTTTCTCCATAATATATTGTGAGTTTTTTTCTTAAAATATACTAATTCAGCTCTTATATAAGCTGAATCTTATATAGGCTGAATTGTTCAATAAGAGCAAATAACTTTGACTTTTAATAATTAATTTTTTATGAATCTATGGAAGATTCTTATACTATAGAAACTCATTTTGAAAATACAGTCCTGACAATGCTATTATTACTCTATAACAACTACTGGTTTTCTAATGATATTATTTGATAGTTGTGTAGATATAAGCTCAGTCCTTTTCCAGCTGGAAATGGAACTATATGTATACTTCTGTAAACTCCTGTGAAATTTGCAGATCTTTCTAATATTAATTTTTGATAAGTTCATTATATAGCATTATTGTGCTAATAAATCTTGTTTATGATTTCATTTGAAAATTATTTCCTATGTTTTCATACATGTAGATGATCTTTAATGTGGTGACTTGAAGCCATAACACTAGAGGAAGAAAAAAGAACACTATCCAAATTTCCATTCAAGAAAAGAAGCATACTCAAGTAGTACAAGTACTCTTAAACTTTTCTTCAAGTAGGAATGTTTTCCTGTTATAATTCATCAACATATGACCTGAAAGTTCTCTTTCAAATATTTTATAATTTTCTTTTCAAGAATAATTTCATGATGGAGAGAAAAATATGACATGGAAGAGGAATTTTTTCTTCAGTAATCAATTACAATTTCATTCAATGTATTTTTTTTCTTGTTATACTTCCTGAAGATACAATTCTGTAGTGATTTTTTTCCTTTTCCTTCACATTTTTCTCAAGCCTCCCCTATTAAAGAATGGAATGGATCTTATACTCTATTTAGTTTACAGTCTTGGGTTAGTCCTCTATCACTTTTCTGCAAACAAAAATCATAAGTACCTGAATTTTCTGTTCCCTGAAAGTATGAAGCTTGCAATGTTTAGGTGATGCAATTTGAGAAGTTCCTTTCTCCTTTCATAATTAATCCCTATTGAAAAATTGCTTTAAAAAGGTAAGAATTTCAATATGAAATTTAAGATAGTCATGGAAATATATGTAATCTTTCATAACCAATATTTTGAACTTTATTTCCATGAAGAATTAGTGATTAATAAAGTCCTTTATGAAAATCATATTTTGCTATGAAGAAAAAGAGGTAGGGGTGGATGAAACACTAACTGAAATGGGAAAATAGCATGGAATGGGGGCCTTTAGGCTGTTCAATAGTTTTCCTTTCTGGAATGATACTTCTTGCTGGAAGCTTCCCAAATCATCAAATCTTCAGCTTCACAGATTCTTCCTCTATACAGCCTTACCTGCCATGGTACCCCAAGCCATGTCTCCTTCCTGTGTCTGTTATCACAGATCTTCCTTGTAGACACTTCCATATTGAAAAATAAATTTTGATCATAAATTACTATCCTCTAGCTTAGGTTATATTATATCCTATATGGTAGCATCCCAATTAGTTATTATATCACCCACATAATCTCATTCTACCACTTCTGGTGTGATGGAAATTCTGGTATATCTTAGTTTCTTTTTAGCTGAGTGTAAAATACTCTGAAGAACAAAACAATTTAGGGACAAAAGGCTTTATTCTGTTCTTTGTTCAAGGGACAGTTCATACATTTGGGAAGTCAGCACAAGCAGGATCTTGAGAGATTTGGTCACATTACATCTATAGTCAAGAGCAGAAATCAATTAATATGCATGTATGCTGATACACATTTTGCTTTCTCAGTTTTATCTATTCTTAGGCTTTTTTTCCAGCAAGAGGTACAGCTATAATGCATGGATCATCCCACCTCAATTAACCTGATCAGTTAATCTGACACTGAAATGCTCAGAGGCTACTCTTACAGGTATTTTTACATTCATCAAATTGACAAGTAAATCTAACCTGCACATAATAATAGCCATGAATTACATTTATATATAGTCAATGCTGTACTTTCTTCCTAAAAATGGCTTATTTGGTTTCAATATTATGTAAGATATCATAAATGAGAACATAAGTAAATGAACAAAAAAGGATCTTGAATTTTCATCCTTTCCCTCAGGACAATTGCACAACCATCTAATCAACAATTTTTCTAAAATCTTTCTTGGAAGATGAAGGTTTGAAAATGACTAATAAGAAGGACAATAATGTGCAGGCTGTTTTCAAATATCATAGGTAGTTTGATTCTCCATTATTGAAACTTCTCAAATTCAGAAGCCATTTTTTTTCTCTTTCAAAATCGGACATTCCTGAGAGATTCATTGGAGTCTAGAGCAAGGATGTAATAGTGGACCATAACATGTTAAGCACATGGATGTGTATCATTTTTCTTGAGGGCCTTCCAATATGATGGGATCTGTCATGGTTTGAAATATGTCCCTCACATGTCAGTGTTGGGAAGGTCATGACAACTTGAGGTGGAGCTTGCTAGAAGGCAGTCACAGGGGCAGGCCTTGAGGTGAATTAGTCCCACCCTACTTCTGAGAGAGCCAGGTCTTGCAATGGACATTCTTGCAGCTCTCTGTCTCTAAGATGTTTTCAGTGACTTAGTCTGCTTCCAGTTTGTGCCTCAGCCTCACCATCTTGCCACGAAAGGACTGTTTCTCCCCTCTAGAACTCTAAGCTGAACAAATCTACTTTTTCCCTTAAGTGCATGATTGGGGTATTGTCTCACAGCAACACAGAGTGTAACTAGTACAAGACCCTCCTCAAATATTTTCCCAGCCTCAGGATTCAGACAGTTCTCGCTACGTTTGAAGTCCATTAGGCTATTAATATTAATGATTCAATCAAAGTTTCCATGTAATTATACAGTGTTCATGTATATGACCCTTCATTGTTTATTCACTTTTTTTAACATTTTTTATTATCTCCGCTCATACAAATTAATGGTACACCAGTTTCCCTCCCTCCCTCCTCCTCCCCCCACCTCTCTGCTCCGCCTCCCCTCACCCCTCCCTCCCCACCCCCAGTGCCTCCAAACCCCGGAGAATCCTTTAATGTGCCTGCCTGACTCTCCTCTGGGTCCTCCTCTCCGATGTCATACAAAGACCAGCAGCATTTCCCTGAACCCTTTCCTGTGTTCCCCTTAAGCATAGGAACACTATTTAGGGCCCAATCCCTTGCCTCCAAGGATCTTGGTGCTTTTAGCAAATGCTAGACTTTGTGGGGACAATAGTGTGTTGGACATTGTGCAGGGCTGTAAAGTCCAATTATGATTGCTTCAGCCCTAACTTGTATGGAGTATCTTGCATATCATTGCTCTCCCATCCTTGTGCTCTTACACTCTTACTGCCCCTCTTCCGGTAAATTTCCCTGAGCTTCAGGATGGGGAGAGATTAGTCTGGCCTAGTTCTAGGTGGTTGATATAGAGTCTCTGAAGTTCTGGATTATGGTTTGTTGATTTCTTTTGCGGTTTTGCTGCTCCTGCAATGCCCTTCACTCCATCCGATGGTTATTGGATGTACCCCCTGGCCATAGATAAAAAGCTGTTAAACTAGAGTCTTGTTATAAGAGTATATGCAAAGTAGATGTATAAAAGTAGGAAAGCACAGTGAGGGAGGGGTCAATAACCCATTTGCAAAATGGCTACTCTTATCTGCCAGACTATATGCCCTCCCTTTTTGGTGAGACTCACCCCCTCAGTTGTAAATGATCAGGAACGAAAAGTCTATGAACTTAACCAGATGTTCATTGCTTACTCACAGTAATTTTCTCTGCTGTTACATGGTCTCTCTTCCTTGTTTCTGGTGTGGGCCCTCCTACCCCATCCCACCTATTCATACTCCTTGCAGTTACTGTATTACAGAGATTTATTGTCGAGTGTCTCTAGGTGGGCTGGGTGGGTTTGGTACTAGGAGCCACCTATTAGGGAGTATATACATGCTTAATTTTCTGGGTCTGGGATACTTCACTCAATATAAATTTTTCTAATGACATCCATTCCCAGCAAAATTCCAGTTTCATCATTTTTGATGCGTGAGTAGTACTCCATTGTATAGATGTACCACAGTTTTCCTTATCCACTCGTCAACTGTTGTTCATTTGGGTTGATTCCATGACTTTGCTATTGTAACAGTGCTGCTATGAACATGGTCAGTTGTGGCTATCGAGGTGAACCTCTGTCGCATGGGGGTGGGTTATTCCCAAAAATGGAATATCAGGGTCATATGGCATTTCAATCTTTAATTTCTTTAAGAATCTCCAGACGGCTTACAAGAGTGCTGATGAGCCTGCATGTCCCACCAGCAATGTAGGAGAGTTTCCCCCTCCTCCACATCCTCTCCAGCATTTGGTGTGTTTGTATGTGGATTTTTGCCATCCTGACTGGGGTGAGATGATATCTTAGGGAAGTTTTGATTTGCATTTCCCTGAGGGCTAAGGAAGTGGAGCAGTTTTTCAGATATTTGTTGGACATTTTAATTTCATCCCTAGTAAAGTTTCTTTTTAAGTTCCGGGCCCATTTTTAATTGGGCCATTGTTTCCTTGGTGTTTAGTTTTTTAAGTTCTTTGTGCATCTGGATAATAAGCTCTATCAGATATGTGGTTAGTGAAGATTTTCTCCCATTCTGTGGTTGCCTTTGAGCTCTGTTACAATCTCTTTATCTGAACAGAAGCTCTTTAATTTTCACAAGATCCAAGGTTGAAAGTTGATAGAAGTGACTGTGCCATTGGATGTCTGTGTTAGGAAATGTTGGCCTAGCCCAATCAATTTGAGGGAATTCCCTACCCGTTCAACTATGATTTTATAGACCTGGCCTTAAATCAAGCCTTGATCCATTTGGAATTAAGTTTGTACATGGTGACAAGTATGGATACAGCTTAATCTTCTGCATGTGGAGATCCAATTTTGCCAGCACCAATTAGGAAGATAGTTCTTTTTCCATTGGATTTTTTTGGGCCCCTTTGTCAAAGACCAAATGGATGTAGTTTTGTGGGCTTATATGTGGATCTTCAACCCTTATCCATGTTCTGTATGTCTATTTTGGAGCAGTAGTACCAAGCTGTTTTTACAACTATGGATTGTGGATAAACTAAAGGTTTGGTATGTGATACCTCGCAGTGTTTTTGTTACTCAGGATTGCTTGCATCCTGGGTCTTTTGTGCCTCCATATGAATGTTGAGATTGTTGTTGTGTCAACTTCTTTGAAGAATTGCTTTGGGATTTAATTGGTATAGCATTGAATTTGTATATTGCCTTTGGTAGGAGGTCATTTACGATGTGTTATTCTGCCAATCCAGGAACATGGGGAAGTCTTTCCACCTTCTGGTGTGTTCTGCAATTTCTTTCTTGAGGGTTTTAAAGTTTTCATTGTAAAGGTCTTTTACTTCCGGGTTAGGTGTTGCTGTACCCATAAAATTGTGGTAACTGTGTTTATTTACACATGCAATTCAGACTATACACTATTGTTATGGAATGGGAAGGTCTCAGAACCATGATCTTTCCCTGACAGACTATTTGAAGGTTAATACTGACTCTGGGAAAGAGGGTTACTTTCTTTCAATGCCCATGCTCCAGTAGATGCCTAGGCTCATGCTAATGGAGACAGTAATGAAGAAATCCAGTGTGTCACATGCAGAAAACAATATGAGTGCAGAAGTGAGACTGATTAGAAAGAATATTTTCAATGGTGAAGAAGAGGGATGGGACTGATAATATGGGGTGAAACAAGTTAAATTCATTTTACTCATGCATGGAATTAATAAAGAATGAAAATAAAATATTATGACAAATGTAAAAGTTATTGATATTGTACATTTAATGTTATATCTTTTTAATAAAGTGCAAAGGAAATATTAAAGTTTCTGAAGAATAAATCCAAAAATCAAATCCCTATATGAAATAAGTACAATCCCAGCTATGAAGTAGCATGGAATCATTAATATTTAAGAATTACATGGTTTCTTGTAGTTGATAGCTCATCATTGGTGCATATTCTCTGAAAGACAATTTAATGTTGTGTACCAAAAGATTCAAAATTATACTGCTCTTATTTTCAGAAATTTAAACTTTGGAAATTTATTCTAATGAATTCCATTAAGCTTGAGTCATAAAGTTGTTTATTGTAAACATTTTAAAGCAAAATATTCATAAATTTTGTACTCAATATGTAGTGAGCTAAGTAATATTATGGGAATAAATTCTATTAATCTTTAACCATTTTTAAGAAATATACCAAAGAGAATAAAATATAAGATTGTATTTGCATATGTTTGTGTGTGTTTATTGGTTTTTAATAGTGCAGTGCAAGAAATGCAGAGACAGAACTGAACAGTGAATCAAGGTTTCAGCAAGAGCCCCTTCTTTAAACAAAATGAATAATGTACTTAGAGTATAGTTCAATAATAAAGTGCTTGTCTAGCATACATACCATAGGTACCTGCGTTTCATTTGTCCTATCTCAGGAGGCCCCAAACCCACGGAGAGTGATGAGAGTTAATATAATGTAATGTGGGGAGGAAGGATGTTTCCCTCTATGATACACCTATTGATATATGATTTGCTCCATCAAGTAATGAAGTACAAGCCATCAAAGGCAACGCAGACCAAACCCAGTGGGCCACACATGTGAAAAGACATGTGACTACAGGGAGACTGGGAGACTGGCAGGGAAGAAGCAGTTACAATAGGAAAAGGAGCAAGGGTGAAATTGGGTATTAAGGTATGAAAATATCAAAATTTACTATATGCATGTATGAAATACTAGAAGAGTAAAAAAATGTGGCAAATTTTCTAAATAAAGAACAGGCAAAGTAGAATGGCAAGAGATGACTACTAATATTTTAACTGTCTTCTATCATTGTATTTCAGGTTTTCATTCCATGATCATTTAATTTAACAGCTGTGGTGTAATATACTTCTGTATATTCTAGCAATTATTTCATGTTAGCAATTATGAAGTTAGACTTTTGTGTATTTAGATGAAAGAATAAATATTCTGAGGTTGGAATAGCCAGAAAAAGTGAACAACATGATGTTATTTTCAGGAGGAGCTCCATCACAGAGCTGAAGGCCAGATATTCAGTATTGGTTTTTTCATTGTTTGAACCAAATTCCTAACAGAAACATCTTAGAAGATGATGTATTTGGGTTCATGCTTTTAGAAGGTACAGTTCACCAAGGTGTGGAAGACATAGCAGATCAGGGGTCATAGTAGAAGCATGTGGTGGATCAAGAAGCTGAGAGCACAGACCAGAACCAGAGTTAAGTTTATCCTTGAAGACACATCCATGACTCTGCATTTGCTAATAAGGTCCCATGTCCAAAGGTTCAACAACCTTCCAAATTAGCACCAGTTTTTAGAATCAGCTATTCAGACACATAAGCCTGAAAGGAGTAATTTCAGGTTGGAACTATAACAGATATTATTTGTGTAAAAAGGTTTGAGAGTATTTATTTCAGATTCAGGACAGGGGAGACTTGTCTATGAGTTTTGTGTATGTTCACACTGAGATAAAGAGGTTCTTTATAAAATCAGTACTAATAGTACACACAAGAATTGGTATTTGTGTAGGAAAGGCCATGCAGTGAGATTCAGCTTCCATATATTAGAATATTTTTCATATTGACTTACATCATTTGAACATCAAAATTTAAGTATATGTTTAATCATACAAATTAAGAATTGTGGTCTTTGTTGTCAAGGAAGAAAACAACCTGCAGAAAAAATAAGAGAATATATAGGGACACACAATTATTCCTTGGAAGTTCATAAGTATCAGATTGCAATATTTTATTTAACTCTCTGAAAAAAGCAAAGATATATGATTGTATATATGCATATATATGGCCTTATGAAATAAGAATTATGCAATATTGAGAGTTGGGGTTTATTTGGGCTCATAAATATTAATACCAATATAGGAAAAATGGTGGAGTCAGAATTGCTACTGAAAAATAACATCAGAGTAAGAACAGCTGGTGAACGGATAATTAAATGTGGCATAGTGCCATACTACTTGGCAATTAAAGAATTAGGATATTAAAACATGAATGAACTTCAAAAACATTATTCTAAGTGGAAGAATCAGTCACAAGACCACTTGAAATAGAAATATACACATGTAAGGAGTAGATTCATGGTGGACAGGGAGTGAAGAAAAGGAATTGGAGTGGTTTTCAGTCATTTTAGAATTTTTCATTGGCATGATAAATATGTTAAAGGAATAGATGTCAGTATTTTGTACTAAAAAAAGAGTCACAGAAATCTGACTCCTTTACCAACTCAGACACCCCAAAGGGAGTCTGGTGATACACACAGGCAGAGGGACAGGAGGTGGGTGGGACATGGCAGGATTGATGAAAGGAGGGGAGGATGGGAGAGAGGTATGTGTATGAGGAGGGTGGGAGAGGAAGGCGGTGAGTGAGAAGGGATTGTACAAAGACACAAATCCAGTTTGTTTGTAAATAAAATAAAAACATTGCAAAAACACTGAACTGCATACTCTAAAATGATGAAGTGTGAGTATAGCTCAGTAATTAATAATAAATGAAACAGATGTTGGGCCGGATGATTTTAGTTTTTCTTTTCCACAATTTCTAGCTTTAAAATGAAAATGGAAAAAAGCCACATACTGGTCTAAACATACTAAAGGAAGAGCAAGATTTCAGACATTGATTTGAACAGAAACTACATTAATGGTGACAGACACATCATGACAAGTGACCAGATTTCTTCCCAGCTCAAACTAGAAAGGATTATCAATACAAAGGAAATGAGTTTCTGAGCACCAGCTCTCTGTTGCTATGACAACTCAGAGGTCCTGACCTCCTTGAAATGCAGCATAAACTATAATCTCCCAAATCTGTGCTGGAAAATGGCTTACATCCTTTCTCTGGTGACTGTACCATTGTCAACACACCAATTGTCCCTATGAGAACTATGTCTCACCCGTTTGATTATTCTGAGGACAATGAGTATGGTAAGGTTTCACAAGCCTTTTATTTGGTAAACTGGGCAGTAGTGAGTTTTGGATTATTGAGCATTATCTTCTTCTAGCTCTAATGTGGAATTGCGCAGGACTTTCATGATCACTATGAACTTTTGCTGCCTGATCTATTCCAGAAGACCACTGTGGAAATGATGTTGTCCTGAGGACTCAAGGACATATTAACATGCAAGTGCTTAGTAGTTTGCTAGTGCCCAGAAAGTACTCAGCAAATACAGCTGGTGCCATTGAGGATTTTTTGTCCTTCATCGTTTTGCAATCTGTATTGGTTTCCAACTCTTTAATAGGCATAGTTTCTGACCATATGGTTCAGCAAAGAATAAAATACAGGGGCTATAATAATACAGGGCTATTAGTGGGTCAGATGTTGTGTGACATGCAGTGTGGTAAGTGTTAAAGACAAAAAAATGAAGGGATAAGTATGCAGCATTAGATTGGACACTTGTTTTTAGTCAGAGACCAGCAGAAACCAGGTTGGAATGTGGTTTTGAGTAAAAACATAAAGGCCAAGAGTGAGGGGCCAAACTTTTAACTGGTAGAAGAGTATTTGTGATAAAGTTGATGTAAAAGCATAGGTTCTGACCTTTCCTGGCATGTTGGAGTATTGCAACAAAACCGATTGACTGAGAGTAGATCGAAGAGTGTAAGAAGTAGGGAACTCTGTTCAGAGACAGGAATTCTGGAATATGGACCAGATATGTACTCAGATGGGAATTTAAGGTGGAGATACTGAGAAGTGGCCTGATTCTAGATAAACATCTTCTGAAGGGGTTATACTAATAAAATAGTTCAATCAAGAAGTATTAAGAGTTACAGCTGTCTGTTAATGTGAACAGACTATGGATTTGGAAAGAATGGTCTCAGCCTATTTAATACTAGAATAGGAGTTAAGATGCCTTAAAGCCTGCTAATTCAGTGTTATACAGTTAGTCCTTGATCTTTCTTTGTAACCACTCTCTGGGCTTAAACAAACTATATTCCAACACATACCAGCACTCAGTCACAATTTCTTATTCCAGTTCATTTTGTCCCTACGCAGTTCTTACCAATATTTACTGCTTCTTTGTACCATTAATAGAGAAACTATTTAAAGTATGACTTTATATGTATGTATGTGCTATAACATTTATAACTACCAAATATTTTTTATACTTCTATTCTGCTACTGACAGTCTGTTCACAACAATTATTGTGTTATGTGAATAGACAGTGTTCCTTTTCTTCTAGTGTTATGGCTCAAGTCACCACATTAAAGATCATCTACATGTTTGAAAACATAGCCTGTGGAAATGTTTCTAAAGTGGTTTTGTACCTTTTCCAATCAACTCATACTTAAAGAATATTTAATGATGATATGAAATTATTTATTTATACAGTCCTTATTCCTTTTTTCTCCATAATAATATTGTGATTTTTTTTCTTAAAATATACTTAATTCAGCTCTTATATAGCTGAATCTTATATAGGCTGAATTGTTCAATAAGAGCAAATAACTTTGACTTTTAATAATTAATTTTTATGAATCTATGGAAGATTCTTATAATTAGAACTCATTTTGAAATACAGTCCTGACAATGCTATTATTACTCTATAACAACTACTGGTTTTCTAATGATATTATTTGATAGTTGTGTAGATTATAAGCCTCAGTCTCTTTCCAAGCTGGAAATGGAACTATATGTATACTTCTGTAAACTCCTGTGAAAATTTGCAGATCTTTCTAATTATTAAATTTTTGATAAGTTCATTATATAGCATTATTGTGCTAATAAATCTTGTTTATGATTTCATTTGAAAATTATTTCCTATGTTTTCATACATGTAGATGATCTTTAATGTGGTGACTTGAGCCATAACACTAGAGGAAGAAAAGAAACACTATCCAAATTTCCATTCAAGAAAAGAAGCAATACTCAAAGTACAAGTACTCTTAAACTTTTCTTCTAAGTAGGAATGTTTTTCCTGTATATAATTCATCAACATATGACCTGAAAGTTCTCTTTCAAATATTTTTATAATTTTCTTTTCAAGAATAATTTTACATGATGGAGAAGAAAACATATGACATGGAAGAGGAATTTTTCTTCAGTAATCAATTACAATTTCATTCAATGTATTTTTTTCTTGTTATACTTCCTGAAGATACAATTCTGTAGTGATTTTTTTCCTTTTCCTTCACATTTTTCTCAAGCCTCCCCTTATTAAAGAATGTAATGGATCTTATACTCTATTTAGTTTCACAGTCTTGGGTTAGTCCTCTATCACTTTTTCTGCAAACAAAAATCATAAGTACCTGAATTTTCTGTTCCCTGAAAGTATGAAGCTTGCAATGGTTTAGGTGATGCAATTTGAGAAAGTTTCCTTTCTCCTTTCATAATTAATTCCTATTGAAAAATTGCTTTAAAAAGGTAAGAATTTCAATATGAAATTTTAAGATAGTCATGGAAATATATGTAATCTTTCATAACCAATATTTTGAACTTTAATTTCCATGAAGAATTAGTGATTAATAAAGTCCTTTATGAAAATCATATTTTGCTATGAAGAAAAAGAGGTAGGGGTGAAACACTAACTGAAATGGGAAAATATGCATGGAATGGGGGCCTTTATGCTGTTCAATAGTTTTCTTTCTGGAATGATACTTCTTGCTGGAAGCTTCCCAAATCATCAAATCTTCAGCTTCACAGATTCTTCCTCTATACAGCCTTACCTGCCATGGTACCCCAAGCCATGTCTCCTTCCTGTGTCTGTTATCACAGATCTTCCTTTGTAGACACTTCCATATTTGAAAAATAAATTTTGATCATAAATTACTATCCTCTAGCTTAGGTTATATATTATATCCTATATGGTAGCATCCCAATTAGTTATTATATCACCCACATAATCTCATTCTACCACTTTCTGGTTGATGGAAATTCTGGTATATCTTAGTTTCTTTTTAGCTGATGTGATAAAATACTCTGAAGAACAAAACAATTTAGGGACAAAAGGCTTTATTCTGTTCTTTGTTCAAGGGACAGTTCATTACATTTGGGAAGTCAGCACAAGCAGGATCTTGAGAGATTTGGTCACATTACATCTATAGTCAAGAGCAGAAATCAATTAATTAATGCATGTATGCTGATACACATTTTGCTTTCTCAGTTTTATCTATTCTTAGGCTTTTTTTCCAGCAGAGGTACTAGCTATAATGCATGGATCATCCCACCTCAATTAACCTGATCAAGTTAATCTGACACTGAAATGCTCAGAGGCTACTCTTACAGGTATTTTTACATCTCATCAAATTGACAAGTAAATCTAACCATCACATAATAATAGCCATGAATTACATTTATATATAGTCAATGCTGTACTTTCTTTCCTAAAAAATGGCTTATTTGGTTTCAATATTATGTAAGATATCATAATAATGAGCATTAAGTAAATGAACAAAAAAGGATCTTGAATTTTCATCCTTTCCCTCAGGACAATTGCACACCATCTAATCAACAATTTTTCTAAAATCTTTCTTTGGAAGATGAAGGTTTGAAAATGACTAATAAGAAGGACAATAATTGTGCAGGCTGTTTTCAAATATCATAGGTAGTTTGATTCTCCATTATTGAAACTTCTCAAATTCAGAAGCCATTTTTTTCTCTTTCAAAATCGGCACATTCCTGAGAGATTTCATTGGGAGTCTAGAGCAAGGAATGTAATAGTGGACCATAACATTGTTAAGCACATGGATGTGTATCATTTTTTCTTGAGGGCCTTCCAATATGAATGGGATCTGTCATGGTTTGAAATATGTCCCTCACATGCTCATGTGTTTGGGAAGGTCATGACAACTTTAGGAGGTGGAGCCTTGCTAGAAGAAGGCAGTCACAGGGGGCAGGCCTTGAGGTGAATTAGTCCCACCCTACTTCTGAGAGAGGCCAGGTCTTGCAATGGACATTCTTGCAGCTCTCTGTCTCTAAGATGTTTTCAGTGACTTAGTCTGCTTCCAGTTTGTGCCTCAGCCTCACCACTCTTGCCACGAAAGGACTGTTTCTCCCCTCTAGAACTCTAAGCTGAACAAATCTACTTTTTCCCTTAAGTTGCATGACTTGGGGTATTGTCTCACAGCAACACAGAGTGTAACTAGTACAAGACCCTCCTCAAATATTTTCCCAGCCTCAGGATTCAGACAGTTCTCGCTACTTTGAAGTCCATTAGGCTATTAATATTAATGATTCAATCAAAGTTTCCATGTAATTATACAGTGTTCATGTATTATGACCCTTCATTGTTATTCACTTTTTTTAACATTTTTTATTATCTCCGCTCATACAAACTTAATAGGTACACCAGTTCCCTCCCTCCCTCCTCCTCCCCCCACCTCTCTGCTCCGCCTCCCCTCACCCCTCCCTCCCCACCCCCCAGTGCCTCCAAACCCCGGAGAATCCTTTAATGTGCCTGCCTGACTCTCCTCTGGGTCCTCCTCTCCGATGTCATACAAAGACCCAGCAGCATTTCCCTGAACCCTTTCCTGTGTTCCCCTTAAGCATAGGAACACTATTTAGGCTGCCAATCCCTTGCCTCCAAGGATCTTGGTGCTTTTAGCAAATGCTAGACTTTGTGGGGACAATAGTGTGTTGGACATTGTGCAGGGCATGTAAAGTCCAATTATGATTGCTTCAGCCCTAACTTGTATGGAGTATCTTGCATATCATTGCTCCTCCCATCCTTGTGCTCTTACACTCTTACTGCCCCCTCTTCCGTAAATTTCCCTGAGCTTCAGGATGGGGAGAGATTAGTCTGGCCTAGTTCTAGGTGGTTGATATAGAGTCT
Organism: Typhlomys cinereus; assembly: GCA_023101885.1. NCBI lineage: Eukaryota > Metazoa > Chordata > Mammalia > Rodentia > Platacanthomyidae > Typhlomys > Typhlomys cinereus. The sequence goes on from JALPQD010000285.1 coordinate 728,689, forward strand.
CTGAAGTTCTGGATTATGGTTTGTTGATTTTCTTTTGCGGTTTTGCTGCTCCTGCAATGCCCTTCACTCCATCCTGATGGTTATTGGATGTCACCCCCTGGCCATAGATAAAAAGCTGTTAAACTAGAGTCTTGTTATAAGAGTATATTCAAAGGTAGATGTAATAAAAGTAGGAAAGCACAGTGAGGGAGGGGTCAATCACCCATTTGCAAAATGGCTACTTATTATCTGCCAGACTATATGCCCTCCCTTTCTGGTGAGATCTCACCCCCTCAGTTGTAAATGATCAGGAACGAAAAGTCTATGAACTTAACCAGATGTCTCATTGCTTACTCACAGTAATTTTCTCTGCTGTTACATGGTCCCCTCTCTCCTTGTTTCTGGTGTGGCCCTCCTACCCCATCCCACCTATTCATACTCCTTGCAGTTACTGTATTACAGAGATTTATTGTCGAGTGTCTCTAGGTGGGCTGGGTGGGTTTGGTACTAGGAGCCACCTATTAGGGAGTATATACAGTGCTTAATTTTCTGGGTCTGGGATACTTCACTCAATATAAATTTTTCTAATGACATCCAATTCCCAGCAAATTCCAGTATTCATCATTTTTGATGGCTGAGTAGTACTCCATTGTATAGATGTACCACAGTTTCCTTATCCACTCGTCAACTGTTGTTCATTTGGGTTGATTCCATGACTTTGCTATTGTAAACAGTGCTGCTATGAACATGGTCACAGTTGTGCTATCGAGGTGAACCTCTGCTGCATGGGGGGTTATTCCCAAAAATGGAATATCAGGGTCATATGGCATTTCAATCTTTAATTTCTTTAAGAATCTCCAGACGGCTTACAAGAGTGGCTGTATGAGCCTGCATTCCCACCAGCAATGTAGGAGAGTTCCCCTCTCTCCACATCCTCTCCAGCATTTGGTGTTGTTTGTATTGTGGATTTTTGCCATCCTGACTGGGGTGAGATGATATCTTAGGGAAGTTTTGATTTGCATTTCCCTGATGGCTAAGGAAGTGGAGCAGTTTTTCAGATATTTGTTGGACATTTTAATTTCATCCCTAGTAAAGTTTCTTTTAAGTTCCGGGCCCATTTTTTAATTGGGCCATTTGTTTCCTTGGTGTTTAGTTTTTTAAGTTCTTTGTGCAATCTGGATAATAGAGCTCTATCAGATATGTGGTTAGTGAAGATTTTCTCCCATTCTGTGGTTGCCTTTGAGCTCTTGTTACAATCTCTTTATCTGAACAGAAGCTCTTTAATTTCACAAGATCCCAACTGTTGAAAGTTGATAGAAGTGACTGTGCCATTGGATGTCTGTTTAGGAAATGTTGGCCTAGCCCAATCAATTTGAGGGAATTCCCTACCCTTTCAACTATGATTTTTATAGACTCTGGCCTTAAATCAAGGCCTTGATCCATTTGGAATTAAGTCTTGTACATGGTGACAAGTATGGATACAGCTTTAATCTTCTGCATGTGGAGATCCAATTTTGCCAGCACCAATTATTGAAGATACTGTTCTTTTTCCATTGGATTTTTTGGGCCCCTTTGTCAAAGACCAAATGGATGTAGTTTTGTGGGCTTATATGTGGATCTTCAACCCTTATCCATTGTTCTGTATGTCTATTTTGGAGCCAGTACCAAGCTGTTTTTACAACTATGGATTTGTAGGATAAACTAAGGTTTGGTATGGTGATACCTCCAGCAGTGTTTTTGTTACTCAGGATTGTCTTTGCTATCCTGGGTCTTTTGTGCCTCCATATGAATGTTGAGATTGTTTGTTCAACTTCTTTGAAGAATTGCTTTGGGATTTTAATTGGTATAGCATTGAATTTGTATATTGCCTTTGGTAGGATGGTCATTTTTACGATGTTGATTCTGCCAATCCAGGAACATGGGAAGTCTTTCCACCTTCTGGTGTCTTCTGCAATTTCTTTCTTGAGGGTTTTAAAGTTTTCATTGTAAAGGTCTTTTACTTCCTTGGTTAGGTTTATACCAAGGTATTTCATTTTTTTAGGGGCTATAGTAAATGGGATTGTTTCTCTCAGGACTTTTTCACTTCTGTCATTCTGGGCATATAGGAAAGCCACTATTTTTGTACGTTTATTTTGTATCCTGCTACCCTGCTGAACTTCTCAATTAATTCCAGGAGCTTTCTCATGGATTTTTTGGGATCACTCAGGTATAAGATCATGTCATCTGCAAATAGGAATAGCTTTGACTTCCTTGCCGATTCTAATCCCTTTTATGTCCCTTTCTTGCCTTATGGCTTTGGCTAAGACTTCAAGTACAATATTGAAAAAAAGTGGTAACAGTGGACAGCCTTGTCTAGTTCCTGATCAAAGTGGGAATGCTTCAACTTTTTCCCCATTGAGTATAATCCTTGCTATAGGCTTGTTGTATACAGCTTTTATTAGATTGATAAAGGTTCCTTCCATTCCTACTGTCTTTAGTGTTTTGATCATAAAAGGCTGTTGGATCTTGTCAAAAGCTTTTTCTGCGTCTATCGAGAGTATCATGTGGTCTGGTGCTTTGGACTGGTTTATATGATGAATTACATTTATTGATTTGCGTATGTTGAACCAACCTTTTGTGCCGGGGATGAAGCCTACTTGGTCCCCGTGAATGATCTTTTTGATATGTTTTTGAATCTGATTTGCTAAGACTTTGTTGAGAATCTTTGCCTCTGTGTTCATCAGAGAGATTGGCCTATAGTTTTCTTTTTTAAGTGTATCTTTATTAGCTTTTGGAATTAAGACAATATTAGCTTCATAGAAGGAATTTGGTAGTGTTCCTTCATTTGCTATTTGTTGGAACAATTTCAGGAGTATTGGTGTTATTAACAACTTAAATGTCTGGTAGAACTCTATGCTGAATCCATCTGGTCCAGGACATTTTTTGGTGGGAAGATTTGAGATTACTTCCTCAATTTCCTCATATGTTATAGAACTATTTAAATAATTCACAACTTCCTGATTCAATTTAGGTAAGTTGTGTTTACTTAGGAATTCATCCATCTCTTTTGTGTTGTCAAATTTCACAGAGTATAAGCTTTTGAAATATGACATTATAATTCTCTGGATTTCTTGGGTATCAGTAGTGATAACTCCATGTTCATTTCTAATTTTGTTAATTTGGGTTTTCTCTCTCTTGCTTTTGGTTAATTTAGCTAAGGGTGTATCAATCTTATTGATTTTTTCAAAGAACCAGCTTTTTGACTGCTTAATTTTCTCTATCTTTTTCCTAATCTCAATTTCAGATATTTCTCCCCTCATTTTGCTAATCTCCTCTCTTCTACTGCTCTTGGGATCAGATTGCTCTAGTTTTTATAAAGCTTTCAGCTGCATTGTTAATTTGTTTATTTCTGATGTGTCCATTTTTTGATGTAGGCATTAAGAGCTATTAACTTACTTCTTAGGACAGCATTCATTGTGTCCCAGAGATTTTGGTAAGCTGTATTTTCGTTATCATTCACTTTCAGGAAATCTTGAATTTTCTTTTTAATTTCTTCCTGAATCCAGTTCTCATTCAGTATCGTAGTGTTAATTTTCCAGGAGTTAGTGTATTTTCTGTTGTTTGTTGTGCTGTGGATGTCGAGCTTTAAACCGTGGTGGTTTGACAGGGTGCAGGCTAGAATTTCAACTTTCCTGTATATGTGGAGATTCATTTTGTGGCCCAATATGTGATCTATTTTGGACAAAGTTCCGTGTGCTGCTGAGAAAAATGTGTATTCTTTGGTACGTGTATGAAAAGTTCGGTAGAGATCTGTAAGGTCCATTTCTTTAAGGGTTTGATTAAGTTCCAAAGTGTCCCTGTTAAGCTTTAGACCTGTTGATCTATCCCATGTTGAGAAGGCGGTGTTGAAATCCCCAAGAATTATCCATTTGGGGGTTGATTTCATGCTTTAGACGCTGTAGGATTTTCTTTATGTATGTGGAGGGGCCGTATTGGGTGCATATATGTTCAGTATTGTGATGTCTTCCTGGTGAATTGTACCTGTGACTAAAATGTAGTATCCATCTGTGTCTCTTATGATTTTTTTTTGGTTTGAAGTCCACTTTGTCCGAGAGCATAATGTCTATGCCTGCCTGTTTCCTGGTTCCATTAGCTTACAGAATTTTGGACCGGCCTTTTGTTTTTAGGATGTGCCTATCTTTTGTGGTGAGATGAGTTTCCTGAAGGCAGCAGATTGATGGGTTGTGATTTTTAATCCAAGTTTGTAATCTGTGTCTCTTAATCGGTGAGTTAAGCCCATTGACATTTAATGTTATAATGGAGAAATTATTTTTAATTCTGGACATTTTTTATGTTTAGTTGATTTTTTAAGTTTATTGTTTCACATTTACATTTTTGTGATATTATACTTCCCTTCTGTCCTCCTGGATATGCTTGTTCTTTTCTTCAAGTTTGCGCATCATTTCTAGCATTTTTTGAAGGCCTGGTTTGGTAGACATGTATCCCTTGAAGTTGTCTTTGTGCTGGAAAGTATTTCTTTCTCCCTCGATCATGACAGATAGTTTTGCCAAGTATATCAGTCTGGGTTGGCATTTTTGCTCATTTAATACTTGAAGTACGTCTCTCCAAGCTCTTCTTGCTTTTACTGTTTCCATTGAGAAGTCATTTGTTATTTTAATAGGTTTACCTTTAAAAGTGACTTTCTTTTTTTTTTTCTTGAAGCTCTCAGCACCTTTTCTTTTTCTTGAATGTGGAGTGTTTTGACTATTATTTGCTGTGGTGATTTTCTATTTTGGTCATATCTGTTTGGAGTGCAAAATGCCTCTTGTGTTTGGATGGGCCTCTCATTCTTCAGTTGAGGGAAGTTTTCATTTATGATAATTTGAAAAATTTCCTCAGGTGTGGTATTTTGAGATTCTTGCTCTGGTATTCCATGAATGTGCATGTTAGGCTTCTTCAGGGTGTCCCATATCTCTTGAATGTTCCCCTCAAGTATATTTTTCGCTTTAACAATCTCTTCCATTGAGATGGTTAATTCTCCCCCTTTGTCTTCAAGATCTCAAATTCTATTTTCTGCTTCGTTAGTTCTGCTGATAAGACTCTCTGTTGAGCTTTGGGTTGAAGACAGCTTGTCTTTTAGTTCAATTTTAAATTCTGCCTGAGACTGTTTTAACTGCTCTATGCCAATTTTTGTTTCTTGAACTGTTTTTCTCTACTCCTCCAAATGCCTGTTGTGTTCCTGTTCAAAGTGGTTGATTCGGTTGTTTAACTCCGCTTGGATTTCCTCTTTCATAGTATTAATCTTGATAATGATCACACTTTGAAAGTTGTCTTGGGTCTGGCTTTCTTGGCTGTTTTCTGTGAACTTGTTCTGGTTGGAATCCATCATTAAGGGGTTAATTCTTTCAGTGGGAGATTGGTCTTCTTGGGTTTTGTTTCTCATGGATCTGCACTTTGACTTGGTCATTGTTGGTTTGTCTTCTAGGGCTTTTCAGTTTCTGTGTGTTTTTTACTGATTTAGTTGGTATTCCTACACTTGGGCAGTTATTACTAGTGCTTGCTTTGGGGTTGGGTATGTTTGTCTTTTGTTATTGTTATTTCCTAGTTGAGGCTGTTAGGCTGTTAGTACATCAATTAAATCAGGTTAAGTAGACAAGGAGTGAATTTTAGTATGATAATACACTTTTACAATGTAGTATCTTGGTGATATGTGAGGGTGAGTGTATGATCCCTGGAGTTGTATATGTTTTGGGGGTGGCTTTATGGAAAAGTTTATCTATAGTGATTAATATTAGAAAGGAACAGTAAGGTGAAAAAAAGGAGGTTTACTTATCTTTGGGCTGGATGTGAAGAATCTCTCCCATGTGATAGGATGATTGTAGAGGTTCACAGATGTATGGCCTTTGACCCTTAGAACTTTGCTTGAGTTTTCTTTGGACTCTATTGAATTCTGAGTAGCAGTGTGTCTTCTGTAGACTATGTGCATGGCTTTCCCGAGGGCCAGAGAGGCAGAGGCGCTGATGTTGATGGCAGAATTCTTCACCCGGGACCTGGGACTTCACTTAGTTTCCCACTCAAGCTCCAGGGATGGAGGAATGTGAGCAAGTCCTGTCCAGTTGGGTGGACAGGAAGGCGGAAGGGAGAAAGGAGCCTGAGGCCCAGGGCATGGCCCAGGCCAAAGCCTGAGGCAGCCTGGGTGCTGCAGGGACAACCTAGGCGGGGCTGGGCCGGGACTCACTTGGGGGTCTGGCGGAGAGGGGAGTGCAGTGGTGGGGTCAGGCGGACAAAGGCGGTGAGAGCTGTTATTCACTCTTAACTATATAGTTTGTCCCAGAGATTTTTTTATCATCAATGCTCTACTGACTTGTCCTTTCTCATGTCAATTCTTCTTTTACTTCTGCTGTTCCTTACTAAAAAGGTATTTATATAAGCCTGAATATGTAAATATGGATCCTTTTACCATATTCAAATCACAAAATATCCCAAATATTCAATTTTCTATGTGAGTTAAATATTTTAAAATGCAAAGCTCTGTATTTAAATTCGTGTTCTTTATTTTGATAATTAATGGACAAATTCTCTATTGTTTTTCATTTTATTCTATAACCAATATTATGACAAAAATGGAAATATCTTTTCATCGTATTCAAGTATCTCGGTAAATTTAATGAAAACAATTCAACAAGCTTTCAGTCCTCAATGAAAAAGTATTCTGCTGCATTGGAAGGTATGTAACATAGCGAACAACTGGCTATAGTGGAGAGCTTATACAACTCTAGAGAGCAGCCCTAAACAGGCCATTGAAATCACTTCCAACACAAGACCCAGGGAACCTTGCAGAAGAAGGTGCAGGAGATAAGACTGTAAGAACCTATTGGAAGGGTGTGGTACTGACAACCATGTACTCAGTCACAACAGGGCTGCCTCACCCAGGAGCTCACAGCAACATTCCTCCATGGGTGAGAGAGGATATCAGGAGCTGCAGCACCACCCAGAGAAAATATTTGGTGCTGTTGCTGGAAAGGAGGGAAGAGGAGCTTCTTCTTTTGACAGTTTGCCCACTGGTGGGCCATTCGTGCCACAGCAGGTCCCCAGGCCATACAGCAGTCCCTGACAAAACCAGTGGACCACAGATGCAGGGGAACACAGGAGTAGATGGGAAATGACTGGAATAGAGAATGTTAGGAGACAGGAAAGAGAGGGTACAGGTTGTTGGGGTGGATAAGGACATAAATCCATTCTATATGTGTATGAAAATATCAAAGAATAAAGAAAATATGTAAAGAAAAACAAAAACTGAATTACATTCTTGGCATATATATAACCTTAAAGGCACAAGGCCTTTATAGTTGAAGGGGTAGAAAAAATGTAAGAGCCAGAAGTCAGGAAAAAGGATTGTGAGATACCGTCCTCCAAAATTGAAACAGCAATGACAATCATGAATGCACAACAGAAGAGATTACTAAAACTAACTCTACAGTTGACCAACTACCTAGTGCTAAAGGGCAGCTATGAACTGAGTAGATATTCCTGGAACCTTATAAATTATTGATGAGCAATGGGCAACCAACAGATTTGGGAAGGAGGATGAAAATATCCAGCTTTGGGTTAGAGAGATAGTTCATGGGTTAAGACTCTGCCTAGCAAGCAGAAAGACCTGAGTTCTGATCCCAGGTCCTACACAAAAATGCCAGGTGGAAAGGACAGCAGCCTGGATTTCCAGCCCTGGTAAGCAAAGCCTGGGAATCCCAGAAGCAATCCAAGATGATTCCCAAAGTCACCCTTGGTCCTCCACAGGGACACAGTCACACAGTACCTTCTGACACACACATGCCACAAAAAAAGGAGAGAGAGACAGAGAGAGAAAGGAAGGAAGGAAGGAAGGAAGGAAGGAAGGAAGGAAGGAAGGAAGGAAGGAAGGAAGGAAGGAAGGAAGGAAGGAAGGAAGGAAGGAAGGGAGGGAAAGAAGGAAAAAAAGAGAGAAAGAGAGAGAGAGAGAGAAAGAGAGAAAGAAAGAAAGAGAGAAAGAAAGAAAGAGAGAGAGAAAGAGAGAAAGAAAGAGAGAAAGAAAGAAAGAAAGAAAGAAAGAAAGAAAGAAAGAAAGAAAGAAAGAAAGAAAGAAAGAAAGAAAGAAAGAAAGAAAGAAAGAAAGAATCCAATTGTGTACCCATCTGGGAGCCAACTAAGCTCAAAGAGGTAGTCCCAAACCTAGAATGACACAAAAGTCCCTTGTAGAGTATGGGACCTGATAGAGAGAGAGACACCAAGAAGAGACAGGTAGAGGAGAGAGTAATCAGAATATATTAAATACATACAAGAACTTGTCAAGAGAAAAATTAATCAAAAAATGTTATAAAAATAAAAAAAGATAACATGATGGGCATACGTTTAAAGTAAATCTGAGCTATAAACTAGAGCCCTGTATTAAAAAAAATCACGTTTCACTTTTAGAAAGAACAAAGATTGCTTTTCCACCCTTTCATGTAAAATGGCAGTCAGGTGCAGACAGCTGCAATATTTTCTATAGAAAAAACAATGGCTTGTTTCCATTTAGACCACTTAGTCACCTGTTTGCTCATAAGTATCACTTGGGGAGCTTTAAAAACTCTGATTCCTGAGTCTCACCCTCAGATTGGTTTAATTAGCTGAACTGAGGCCAGGATTTCGGTATAATGTAAGATAGAAGTCATTAGTTTAGCCCTTTTCACCTAACTCCCTTGTATCATGAAGAAAATGATGTATTCATCCTATAGCATATGTAGCCTGTATTTTAACATAGACTCTGTAGTATGATAAAACTACCATTCTTTGATTGGTTAATTCCAACCAACAATCTTTCAATGTCTCATTGATTTCTTATAAAATATATAAGAGATGTTAAGGCTAGAAAGATGACTTAGAGGTTAAGACTCTGCCTTGTAAGCAGAAGAACCTGAGTTCAGATCCCACATCCCATGTAAAAATGTCTGGTGGAAATGGTAGTGACCTATAATTCTAGCCCTGGAAGGAGGAGCCTGGTATACTCCAGAGCAAAGCAAAAAGACAATGGAGCATTCCAGGATGATTCCCAAAGTCACCTTGGGCCTCCATAGACCCACACAGTGCCCTTTGATAGACACAAAAAAAAGTAAAAAAAAAATGTTTGAGGGTATAAGATTTATCTTAACAATAAGATATAGTTAAAGGAAAAGCTAAAATAAAAGATAAGAAGTATATACATAGTTGAGCACACTTTCCCTCTCCAGAACAGAAAGAAATCAAAAGACAACACAGGTTGTTCTCCAAAAAATTTAACTCATGACTATGTAGTATAGGAACTACTACAAGGCAGATTTACTCACATACAGAGATTATTAATACCATAGTGAACTGAACTTTTTATGAAATACCGACCTAAAAATCTGACTTTGAGTGTTCAAAGAAATTAAGCTGAAAATGGATTTTAGCAGTCCATGTTATATTTCTGTAGGAGTCTTGTTTCTACACTTTAAATATATCCTTCCAAAGTCTTCCTTAGGATACTCAGTATCACAGCTCCTTATAACCATAGATTTTAATGTTATATCCTTGACTCAAATGTATCATCACTGTTTAGGTGTTTGTTCCCCAGTTTGGCAATGTAATTATCTACTGAAAAGGTTTTACAATTTCAAATTCAAAGCACTAATTCAAAAGTACTAAATTAGAAATTCTGTTTGTAGGGTCCAAGAAGCTATTCTTTAATAAATTCTCAATTCAGATACCGAGTAATTCTGGTGACTCAATTATACACAAGCTACAGACATTTATGCTTGCAATCTGGCTCCAAAGAATTTTTAAACTTGATTATACCTTAAAATGGTTTAGAAATCAGTATTTTTTCTGCTATCTCCAAGTCAGAATTCAGATTTTTGATGAAATTGCTTAAAGAAATCAGGACATAGAGACCACTGCAGATGCTTGGAAAATTCTTTTAACTTCAAATATAATCTTTGTATAGCATTCACTTCTTTACAAGTAAAGAAAGTTATGCTTTGAATTATAATGGTAATAATTGTGTGGTAAACATTTGCATATAATTCTACAGCAAAATCCCTACAATGAAAAAAAAGATACTAGACAGTATTCCTTCTTCTTGAAGTTTGCACATACTTTTTAGTAAACAGCAATGTTATATACTTTATTTCACTTTGTTGCCCCTAAGAGGTATCTCAAGGGAAGCATAAAGCCATTTTTAGTAATTTATCTTTCTCAGTATGTTCCCATTTCTGTTTTCTTCATTTTCTGTATCATGCATCTCACATCACCTCCTTTCTTTCTGTGACTTCTTTTTAATTAACCTTCCGTGCCTTTTCATGATAAGAAGTTTCCCTCAACTTCTCTAGATTCCCTCTTAGAGACAATCTATTGCATGCATGCACAAAATAATTAAATATATTTACCTTAGACCACATTTCTTTGAAAATGAAGCTCAAATTTTGTTGTTTTATAGAGAATGTGATGAAAGAAGTAGAAAGTTCCAGAGACGAATGTAAAAAAAAAATACTATAAGAGAACACTATATGTATGTAATACAGAGTATTATCAAACTGGGCAAAGCTTTGTAAGAAAAGGTAGATGTTTGAGAGGGGGGACCATGTTACAGCAGAGAAAATAGGCCTCCATCAAGGTCTGCAAGTAAGTAATGAGAAACCTGGTTAAGTTCACAGGCGTTCTTTCCTGATCTCACCAGAAGGGGAGGGCATATAGTCTAGCAAATAAAAAGTAATCATTTTGCAAATGGGTGATGGACCCCTCCCTCACTGAGGTTTCCTACTCTTATTACATCTACCCTTGAATGTGCTATTATAACAAGACTCCAGTTTAACAGCTTTTTGTCTCTGGCCAGGGGGTGACATACAGTGCCCAGCAGAATGGAGTGAAGGGAATTGCAGGAGCAGCAAAACTGCAAAAGAAAATCAACAAATCAAAATCCAGAACTTCAGAGACTATATCAATCACATAGAACTAGGCCAGCCTAATCTCTCCCCACCCTGGAGCTCAGGGACATTTGCGGAAGAGGGGGCGGTAAGATTGTAAGAGCAAAAGGATGGGAGGAGCAACGATTTGCAAGATTCTCAACAATAGTTGGGGCCAAAGCAATCATAATGGGACTTTGCATGCCCTGCGCAATGTCCAGCGCACTGTTGCCCTCATAAAGTCTAGCATCTGTTAAGGGCACCGAGACCCCTGGAGGCAAGGGATTGACAGCCATAGTAGTGATCTTATGCTTAAGGGGAACAAGAGAAAGGGCTTATGGAAATGCCACTGGGTCCTCATATGTCATCGGAGAGGAGGACCCAGTGGAGAGTTAGGCGTACACAATAAAGGACTCTCTGGGAATTGGGGGGGAGGCACTGGGGGATGGGGAGGGGGAGGAGGGGGTTCGGGGGGAGGAGGGGGGAGGGAGGGAACTGGTAAAAAATTTTTAAAATGTATAATTAAATTTTTAATAAAAAAAAAGAAAAAAAAAAGAAAAGGTAGATGTTTAATTCATCATGTAGTTGATCCTGGAAGCACTACAAGGAGCCAATGCATCTCTGAAAGATTATATGGAAATTAGAAAATAAAGATAATTAAATTCTTTTGTTATTTGAAAGAGAGAAAAAGACAAATAGACAGTGACACAGACAGATAGACGCAGTGAACAGGTGTGAGTGTACCAGAGCAGACATGTAGAGGTCAGAGTACTGTCTTCAGGAGTCAGTTCTCTCCTTCCACCATGTGGTCTTCTAGGGATGGAACTCAGGTTTCCAGATTTATAAGGAAGGACCTTTACCCATTGAGGCATCTTGCAAGTCCTGAGAGGAATTTATTTATTTGTTTGTTTGTTGATATACTTAATAAAACCTTTGTGCTAACTCCATCACTCCATTCCTAACTTGCACTGTAGAATGTTAACTCCTGAAATCTCAGGGTTTAACTCTTGAGTTTCCCCAGGCAAATGCTACAAATGCATATTCCCCAATCCTGGCATTATCTATTGTAGTAAGGGATGAGAGGAGCAATAGCTTCCATAGGTTATGAAATTAGGATAGCAGAGCTGTGGTGTTTCTTTCCCTGAGAAGACATAGAGACCTTGTTTCACAAAAGGAGGCTGAGAGAGCTGTCAGTGACAGGAGATATTCCCAAGAAAATTAAAGAAGAGGCCCTTCATTAACATAAACAAGTCTTTAGTAGTGGTGATAGTTTAGTTCCTAGAGATTCTGGAGAAGTGCATAAACCTTGTTAACCAACTGTACCCTTTTATTTTTTTATTTATTTTTTATTTATCAAATTGTGCATGTGTGCGTGTGTGTGTGTGTGTGTGTGTGTGTAGAACCACGGGCGAATTCGGGAACCACCATGGACCGCCTCCACCTCCTCCTTGTTTACTCTGCCCCGGGATTCACAGGCTCCGCCCTACCAGGACCAGAAATGCAGGCCGTCTTGACTTCCGCCTGGTATCTACACGTGGGATCAAGGATCCTAACTCAGGACCTTCCGCCTGCAAGGTAGAGACTTAACCTCTGAGCCACCTATCCAGCCCCCAACTGTACCCTTTTAATCTTCTGAACACTAAAAGTGAGGATGACAATACTTGGCTATGTATCCCTTTAAGATTCTAAATATGTTTATGATCTTATGCTATTCTTTTTTTTTAATTTTTTGTTGTTATTATTATTTATTCAACTGTGTGCATATGCGTGTGTATGTGTGTGTGTATGTGTGTGTGTCTGAGTATGTGTAGAACCACGGACGAATTCGCGATCCACCATGGGCGCCTCCACCTCTTCTGCCCCGGGATTCACAGGCTCCGCCCTACCAGGACCAGAAGCGCAGGCCGCCCCCGCTTCCGCCTGGCGTCTATACTTGGGATCTGGGATCCGAACTCAGGACCTTCCGCCTGCAAGGCGGAGGCTTAACCCCTGAGCCACCTCTCCAGCCCAATCTTATGCTATTCTTGACTGAAATAATATCAACATCTCCTTTTACCAGAACTCTCAATTTCCAACACCATGGACATGTAGTCTGTTGCTTAAAATCAGAACTTTTTCTCAAGGGATACAAGCCCTTTTAAGCTATCCTTTGTTGAATTGATGTGACTAGATATTACCCAGTTCTGTTAAGCTGTTCAGAAGGAAGCTTCAAAAGTTTTCTGTGAAACTCCTGACTGTAAGATAAATTTTTATGGCTCCAAAGTATAGTCAAATCCTTGCTCTTCATAATGATAAATGTATAATTCATATCGCAGCTCACAAAGTCTTTGTTTGACTTCGCACTGATATTGTGAATGCACTATGAGCAAATAATACTTGTAACTTCTGACTCAGTAGAGCTGGCAATGTGTAACTACTGAGTTCTTGCCTCATGAGAGACAAATATTCCACAAGTGGATCAAGGATTCTGTTTAGTCTTGATATAAAAGACTAAAGAGCCATTTGGTGTTTGTTGCTTCCATGCACACAGCACAGTTAGGAATATTTCCACTAATCATGTATCTTATGGCTTGCACATTTGTTTTGAGTTGAACTCATTTAGAAAGTCAATCCTTTTGCAAGTGCAGTTTGTATTACAGATGGCAATAGCATGAGACATGTAAATTAAGTTTGATGATGGTAGAGATAACCAACACAGATAATTCTCTGTAGAATCCAACAAGAAGATGGCAAAGCAACACTCTAGAGTTCTCAAAATAAATTGTGCTATATAAAACAAAGAGCTATACCTCAAAAAATGACAAAAAACAACTCTTGACATCCTACTTAAGCTCTTGGAAAAAAATCAATGATCTGATTACCAGGTGACTTTAAAACATTGAATATCTGGATACCAGGTGACTAAGAGACTAGAACACTTCATCATAAGCTAGGTGCTGTCAAGTTCTGTGAGTTGGAAATTTGAGCTCAGTAAAAGGAAGAGAGATTTGTAAGAAATCATGTAATAGGCCATTATGAGACATTGAATGCAGTGTTCCACTGATATATCATAATTATTGTTCCTAATGTGATAATATTTTAAGGTGGATACTTTGCAGATGTTATGAGAATTAGATGAAATTCCAAGGGTAGAGCACTTGTGAGAGGATTGATGTTCTTATAGAAGAAACACCAGAGAAGTTTTTAATTCAAAACTATTTTATTATAACAGCATGAGATTGAGCAAAATCAAGTAAAAGAAAACAAAATACACCTTACAGATGCTATAAATCCACAGAAATTTAAAAAGGGATCTTTATGAATTTAGCTTATTTTATAATTGCTTATAGAGTACTTTAAAGTTCACAGAAATTGAGAGTAAAAAGGGAAACCTTAATGTTGCAAAGCAAACTCAATGAAACAAGTCTAATGAATCTAATTGACTGTATTTCTGGGCTGGAGAGATGGCTCACAAGATTGTCATCCCAGGCTCCACATAAAAATACCAGACAGAAAGGGAAGCAGCCTGTATTTCCAGCCCTGGTGGGCAGATTCTGGGAAATCCCAGAGCAAAGTAAAAAGGATGTAGAGGCAATCCAGTATAAGTCCCAAAGTTGGCTTTGGTCCTCTATAGGGGCACACAGTGCCCTCTGATACACACAAACACACACACACACACACAAACACACACACACACACACACAAGCACACATGTGCACATACACACACATAAATAAATAAATAAATAAATAAATAAATAAATAATAAATAAATAAATAAATGAAAAGATGAATCAGATCTGAAAACGCCATTTACAAAACCAGCTACTTGGATTATGCCAGTATTCACATTTCCATTTAACATAGTATCCAGTATTACTACATGGTTAAAGTGGAAAGCTATGATTTTATGATAAAACAATTTATGTACTAGTAACTTTTTTTAAGGGGAGAAAAGGAGATTTATTTAGCTTATGGTTCCAGAGGGAAGATATAGTCCTTTATGACAGAAAAGGCATGACTGGCTGGCAGAAGCTGGAGGCAGGTGAAGTCACATCTTTCATGGAGGCAGAGAGCTGCAAGACTGCCAAATGCAAGGGAGGACATCTCCTGGAAGTAGGGTAGGACTAATTCATTTCAAGGTCCACCTCTGTGACTGCCTTGCTCTAGCAAGGTTCTATCTCCAAAGGTGCCACGACCTTCCCAAACACATGAACCTCTGGGGGATACATTTTAAACCATGACAGCTTTCTACTGGAGGTTCCTATTATCTGTAAAGCGTCTTATTATTGATTTAAAATTTCTCACTGTGCTATTGCATCTTTTCAACGTTTAGATGAAATATACTTGACCACAGTATGGTATAATATTATTATTGATAACTGTTTCTGCTTATGTACTTAGTCTAGATCACTTTTGAGAATTAACATTTGTGTGAACATTATCATCTTAAAAATCATATTTTCTTTTTTTGTATCTATAATTTATTTATTTTTTTCTGCTCATACAAACACAATAGGAATCCCTGTCCCCTCCTTCCCTCCACCCCTCCCTGGCCCTCTCTGTTCCCTCCCTACTTTGTCCCTTCCTTTCCCCTCTCTCTTCCTTTCTCCCAGTGCCCCCTCCCCCCCTCTCTGAAGCATCCTTTAATGAGTATATCAAACTTTCCTCTGGGTCCTCCTCTCTGATGAAGTGTAAGGACTCAGTGGCACTTCCTAGAAAGCTTTCTTGTGTTCCCCTTAAGTATAGGAACACTATTTTGACTGTTAATCCCTTCCTTCTAAGGATCCTAGTGCCTTTAGTCCATGCTAGAATTTGAGGGATCAATGATATGTTTGTCATTGTGCAGATCATGCAGAGTCCTGTTATAATTGCTTCAGCCCTAACTTGTGTGGAGTATCTTGCATATCATGACTCCTCCCATCCTTGTGCTCTTATAATCTTACCGCCCGCTCTTCCGCAAATTTCCCTGAGCTTCAGGATGGGGAGAGATTAGGCAGGCCTGATTCCAGGTGGTTGTTATAGAGTCTCTGATGTTCTGAATTATGGTTTGTTGATAATTTTTTTTTAATTTTGCTTTTCCTGCAATGCCCTTGGTTCCATCTTGATGAGTATTGGATGTCACCCCTTGGCCAGAGATTAAAAACCTGTTAAATTAGAGTCTTGTTATGAGTCTATTCAAAGGTAGATGGAATAGATGTAGGAGACCGCACTGAGAGAGGGGTCAATCACCCTTTGCAAAATGGTTACCTTCTATCTGGCAGCCTATATGCCCTCCCCTTCTGGTAAGATCGTACACCATCAGTTGGAAATGATCAGGAAGGAAAGTCTATGAACTTAATCAGATGTCTTATTACTTACTTGCAGTCCTTGATGGTGGCCTATTTTCTCTGCTGTAACTTGGTCCCCTCTGTTTCTGGTGGGGCCCTCCTTCCCCATCCCTCCTGTTTATAATCTTTACAATTACTCTAGGTATTACAGAGATTTGTCTTTGAGTGTCTCTAAGTGAGTTTGGTACTAGGATCCACCTATTAGGTTATGTACTAATAACTTTTAACTTATACAACATATTTGTGAGAGAACAGGTAGCTGCTTTTCGTATTTAATACTGCAAGTGAAGAAAAAATAAGGAAGGCAAATAAAGATAGTTCAAATATTTCTTTACTCTGACAAGGCAAATATATAGATCTTTCCTTATCAGTGATTCATAAACATTGATTCAGTTAAATTCATAATAGACTTGTGAAGTAAATTCCATTATTGCCCTCTTTTTACAGATAAAAACCTTTTGTGAATAATTTAATTGATATGTTTACCTTTTTATCATTTCTTTTTTTATTTATTATTATTTATTCAATTGTGCGTGTGTGTGTGTGTGTGTGTGTGTGTGTGTGTGTGTGTGTGTGTAGAACCACAGACAATTCGGGAACCATCATGGACCACCTCCACCTCCTCCTTGTTTACTCTGTCCCGGGATTCACAGGCTCCGCCCTACCAGGACCAGAAACGCAGGCTGCTCCTGCTTCTGCCTGGCGTCTATACGTGGGGTCTAGGATCCGAACTCGGGACCTTCTGCCTGCAAGGCAGAGGCTTAACCCCTGAGCCACCTCTCCAGCCCAGCCCCCTTTTTATCATTCCTGTAGCTGATCACTGAAAATGTTTTGCAATAAAATGTTCTCGTTTTTTATTATTTTATTTTTCTTGTTTTGCAAGCATATTGAGTATTCATCCCTGCTTCCCTCCATCTTCCTTCCTCCTATTTCCCTCCCTTTCCTTCATCATTCCATCCCACTCCTTCCCACCTTCCTGCCTGTCTGGCTTGTCTACTCTTATGGGGTTCAGGCCTCTTGTGGCATACAAAGTTGCCTCTCTTTGAACCACCCCACCGATAGGAGCATTTCCATCCACTCATCTGAAATGTTCTTATTCTTAAGAAACCAGGTCAAGAATCACATAGTGGAAGACAGTCCATTGTCTAATATCACATTGTCACAAGTAGAATAACAAAATGGTTATGACTCGTAACCTTTAAGTCTTTACAATATATATGACAAAGGATTATGGCACCTGTCACTACATAGTCAACTGTTCTCAGTTCATAAACCAAAGACAAAGTAAAATTCATGGTTTTACTGAGTGAAATACTAGTGAACTCATGTTAAAAGTGGGTTATTCCAAACTGTTATCTTCAAAGAACAGAGAAAAAGTAAATGCACAGATACTGCAAATGATTCATATTTGCAGCAATAAGAATAAAGCTTTATATAGAGCTGAAGATGTTAATATTACCACTGAGATTTATTTCTTCAGAAAAAAATAGCAAGCTTCCATTTTCTCCAAAGTTCCAACTCTAATAGAAAATCAAATTTCCGAGAAAAGAAAAATAACGTTAGGAAAGTATCTCATCTTAGAGACACAATAGGAAGAAAACCACCCTTCTGACTTTTGTCAGATTGTGTTAAGCAGAGGATCATGATATAGAACAATACCTTCTACTGTGTACTAAGCATGAAGTTCAGATATTGTCACATATTGGAAATTCTCAGTTGGCCTAAGAGATGCAAGTGGGAAACTTAGTGAGTAACAAATTTCCTCAATAGTATGTGTTATACCAGTTTCTCTTGCTTAAGATTGTATATGGTATACAACTTCATCTGTACTAGGAAAAGCCTGTTTGCATGCTATGTGGACTTGCAGAAAAGTGGCTACCAATAATGTATCAAATATCAATCTAGATTATTCTTGGTGGGAAAGGGAATGTTTTAGTTTTTCAGTTGGGCTTTATTTTGTTTTGCTTTTGTTCTTATTTTACTTCATTGTTTTTTGTCCTGGTCTTTCTGTGTAGTTCAGGCTAGTCCTGCATTCACTATGTATTTCAGACTGGATTAAAATTTGTGATCCTCCTGATTCACTCAGCTTCCCAAGTGTTGTAGTTATAGGTGTATTCCACTGAGCCTGGCAAAAAATAGAACATTTTGTGCCCTCAACTCATCTCTGCTTTGAACACATTGACTTATGTTGCTAATGTCCTACCCCTTACCTTTGTCATGCAGCTACATATACTAATATCAGTTTACCACAAACACAAGTTATTCTCTCCCTGAGTGCTTTGTTAGGAGATATCTCAGTCTCCATGATGTTTAGGACAAACAACCAAAGGGAGATATAATTCAAGAAGTAGTTCTCAGTTAACGACAAGCATGCTCTTATTGAATTGAACTCAAATTTTTCACAATAGAGATGGAATAGCTTTTCGGATTTCTCCTTTTCTTAGCTCACATATCCATAGTGTATTAGTTAATTTCACATTATTATAACAAAATACTTAAGATAATCAACATTTTAAAAGACCATTTAATTTATTTTGATGGGTTGGTCCCAATTCTTTGAGCCTATTGTAAAGCAGCACATCATGCCAGAGACAGTGTGATAGAGCAAAACTTCTTACTTTATATGCAAGATGTACATCTTTGATAGTACTATTCTGGTGATTTAAGGACTTCCCACTAAGTCCTACTTCTTAAAAGCAACAGAACACCCTCAGTAATGACATCCTGAGACCAAGATTTTATTTTACTTTTTCCTATTTTTTTTATTTTTTCTACTTTTACAAGGGTATTGAGTAGTCATCCCAGTTTCCCTCCCTCCTCCCTCCCATCTCCTCCTCTCCCTTCACCATTCCCTCTCATTCATTCCCACTGCTCCACCTGTATGCTTCTATGGACTTCAGGGTTCACTCTGGCTTGTCTACTCCTGTGGGGGCTCAGGCCTCCATAGTATAACAAGTTATCTCTCTTCAGGCCATCCCACTGATATGTACACTTTCCTTTACTCATCCAGTTTTAGATCCAAAGGTTTCCACTGTGAGTTCTCATTCTATGGTATAATAACAGCTGCCTACAGAGCAGCTTGATGTCCTGTATTCCTACCTATAGGTTTATTGGCTGTCTTCACTACTGATCTATTTCCTTCCATTTATTTAGGTTCTTGTTCCAGTTTACAGTAACAAGGATGGGTACTATTCTGATAAGTGGGTCTTGAATCCAACCAGAAAGCTTTTGGTTGTTTCTTGGTGCTCATACCACTATTACACTGGTGGTCACCTGCTGCATCCTAAATCCAACCATTCTGGTAGAATATTGTTCTATGGAAACAAATTCTGGGAAAAGGACCATTAAAATACGGGAATTGTCAGGCCTTGGTGTATCTCTGCCCAGTTGGGGACCTAAAGCCTGCTCTCTGGGGAATATCACAATAATCCCCATGGGCAGGTGCTAGGGTTTCCTCCCTAGATAATTTAAGTTTTGTCTCTGACAGGAGGAATTCTTCTGGGAATTGGGTGTGCCTTTTACCTGTCCTTAGGTTTAGAGAAAAAGCTTGCTTTTAACTTTAAATCAAATTGTAAAAAGAGATTTGACTCACAATAAGTAGACTTGCTAGCCAGAATATGTGCACTGATTTTAAAAAAAATAGAGAACAACTTCAAGAGTCTTAAAACATAGGTGGGTAAAATTCCCACTTATGAACTAACTCAGAAATTCCAGAAGTACAAGACTGCTATCTGTTCAGTAGAACTTTAAAAGAAACTGTGATACCGCTCTTACCCTGGCTGAAGGCCAAGGAATAAACCATCATGCCAGAAAGTCTAGATGCCAAGACTATCCCCTGGAGATAGTATTTGCAATCCAAACTGGGAGAATCCATGTTGGTAGCAAAGGGGGCTGTGTCTTCCCCTTCTCAAACAGCACTCTTATGGGAAATCACAGAGATGGACCATCTGAGCACACCCCCACCAATGATCGCCTCCGCCCCTAAAGAGACACCCTTGGTGATATGGGGCCTGACAGTATGGACCCCAGGTTTGGAGAATGCATGGTTCACAGATGGGTCATCAACAACTGATGGCAATATACTTTTTGAATTCCTCAAAGGAAGACATAAGCAACCTTACTATTAAAGGAGCTCAATCCTCCTCTTTGTATTTTAAAAATGCAGTCTCTGTTAAAACAATGACTACTATGTAGGCTCAGCCCCTTGGCTATCTGATGAAGCATTATAGATTAGATAGAATTGAAAAAATTGGGACAATAGAATCTGTTTGTGTCTTTTCCCTCAAACAATGGGTTAGCTACTTTAAAAAATTGTTTATTCTTACTGGGCATAGGAGACTGGGAGGATCTGTGTGTTTGTTTTCCTCTGTTTTCAGGTGCAGGGACACATTCTTTGCCTTAAAATTTTCTAGTATAAAGCTGTCACTAAGTTTCAATAAAGTTGGTTCAGATTCACTCAGCCTAGAGAGTTGTGTGTTCTGTTTCCCATTTCCGCCAAAGTCTTGCCTCACCTGGTCCGGGGGAGCCCTGGTCTTGAGGCAGCAACTCTGGTCTGCGGCAGTCACCTGTTGCCATGGTAATTTATATAATTTATATTTCAACTTACAGGTCTCATGTCATTGATGGAGCTTGTGTTTATTTCTCTTCCCCAGAAGCTTCTACAGTATTCCTAATCAAGCTTTTAATGTATGGGCCTTTGAAGCACATTTATTATCTAAACTATAGTATGTCATAAATTTCTCAAAATAAATTCCAGATAAAATATTTGACTCAGACTTTGCTTTTGGGGGAAATCTATTAAGAACTAACATTCAGGTATTTTAAAACCCCATAGAAGGAAAGATATATCTCTTTAGGGCATCATATTCAAAGTAAATCAGGCATACTATATAATGGGTGAAAAAACTATTTGAATAAGCATATTACTATGCCTTTTATGTATCTCAAAATCTATGTTCATCTTAATAGATATTTGAAAGTAATTGCCTAGTTTGCACTGTGAGCAACATGGAGTTCACATCTTAGAGCATGCAATATATGTTCATCTAGATGAATCTAAGTATTTTAAGTACTGCTTGTAGGAAGAATTTTCTTCAATTTCTCACTCATGCCTCCCTGTTTCATGAGTCACTGCTTTACCTTCTTTATCAATTCATACTAAATGAATTGATATGAATGACTCTTGAAAAGCTGAGAGTTTATTTGTCAGAAAAAGAAGAGAAATCAAGAATGAAGAAATTTGTTAATGTAATAGGGAGGATAATATTCATAATGTTTACAGTCTTTAAGGTTTGCTGACTTGTCTTCCCCTCCATGCATGATTACTGCTATTGATGAATGTCAATTCTTTTTGGCTGACATTTAGAGGGTGAAATTCTATGAAATTTTCCACACTTACGCATTTTGTGTTACTGAGAACTATGTCTCATTTTCCTCTTTGTATCCAGGTAGTCCTAGGAAGTTTTAGGAAAAAGGAGAAGTTGTTGAAATCCATGATCTCCATTTCTAATATGTTTGATAATTTTAAATCTCATTTGTACAAAAGCCTTTCTTTGTACTCTGCTCTTATTTGGACACCCTGCCAGAAGTATCTTAACTCTAAGATATTTTTAAAAGTATGTGTTGATATGAAATACATATAGATTAGAGTCTTTTCATTGTTCTCTATGTGATACAATAAAAGAATATTTTCACAGAATTTATGTTGCTTTAGATAGTATTATATTACAAAGATGACTGAAAGATAAGGAACAATGAGTATAGGTCATAGAAACATATGATGTCATTTCATAGAAGAAAGTTGATCATCCATGGAATTTGGTTATTTTGGAATATCTATGAATCAAATTCCACAAGGCCAAGGAGAGGTGAATGTGATTTCATTAGATTTCCTGAAAGTGTTAAATTCCCTTTGATGGGAATGGGAAAAAAGCACAATGAAAAGATTTGTTGCCCATTGACGATAATTTGGACATAAGTAAACATAAGTGGTTGGAGAAATAGAAACTCATCTATTTATGAGTCTATTTACATAAATTGCCTCTTGAAAAAGTATAGAATTTCTAGAGAGAGAGAAAGCTCTGTGTGTGTGTGTGTGTGTGTGTACGTGTACATGTAATGAACTCACAACAGCTGCATTCATCTCCATAAAACCCACAGAAGATAGAGATTATCAACTTTCTGCCATCAACATGGAAAAAGCTCAGGAAGAGCTGAGGAAAGAGACAGCATTTTTCTTTAGTTGCTTATCCAGTGACATGTTATCATGCTCCATTAAAAAAACCACTCATGTTCATACAAACAACCCTAATTAAACACAGCACTCACACAGAAAAGGGGTACATAGAAGTAGGAGGAGGAATTGTTAGAAAGGAGTGGGTATAGAGTGGGAAAGGTGATGGGAAAGTGTAATGAAGAGGGAAGAAATGACTAAAATTTATGATATACATGTATTAAAATATAACAGGAAAAAATTAAAAACAAATTTGTATATCTAGGAAATAGTAAGTGATAAAACCCCAAAAATTTAGGACTGAAAGGTAAAACATAGCAAAACTGCTACCCAGTTTCTTCTCTTTTAAATTGAGAAATCTGAAGCTCCTAAAACAGGTATGTTAATCCTAATTTCCATTCAAACATAACTTGTCAATATGCTGAGCATGGAATAATTCTTGATTTTATTGTTACAAGATAATTTGGGAGCTTTGAAGTTTCTCTGTAGAAACTATTTACAAAATTGGAGATTGACTAGATTTGACTTACAGGCCATACATTACTTAAGATGAAAACCTGGTGATAAATGTGACAGAGGAAAGCATTGATATTGCTTGTCTTCAAATTATTTTGTCTGTAATTGCACTCTTCAAACTAAAATACAAAACATCTATGAATATAAGTAATTATTTTAGAAATCTCATTATTTTTTGATAACTTTCTTTGAAACTTTAGTAAGCTGTGATGGAGCTTCTTTTGTAAACAGGAAGATGTTTCTGACAATGAAAAGTTCGGAGTGTAGATTTTTAAAGTTGTTTTCAAAGCTTAAGGCTGTTTTGTTTGTAATATCACTGGCTACCATGTAATGCCATTATAGGTTGTACATTCTAAGACAAGAATGGAAAAATCCCAAAATGTTCTAAAATTTGAGAACTTTTGAATCTCAAAGATGAAGACACAAGAACTGATGAGGTAGTTTGGCTAGTAGGGTACCTATATGCAAGTCTGGGGACCTTAGTTTGATTCCTGGAAGCCTATGTAGTGAAGGGAACAACTGACTTCTGAAAGTTGTCCTCTCACACAGGATGAATTATATGTAAAATGTGAACATGCTAAGATATTGTTTCAGATTGCTTTGAGCTAAATGTATATGAGGCAGAAATGCTTTGTGTCTGGATTTGGTTTTTGTGTCTAAGACATCTTATTGTATAATGTAATTGCTCCAAAATCTGAAGAAATAATGAAAAGCACTTCTGCTCAAGCTTTTGCAGATAAAGGGTATAAAACCTACTCATGGGACATTCTTTAGTAAATTAAATACATTAGAGATTATGTCTGCATTTAAATATAGCTAATTCTCTATGTGCCCTTTTATAGTCTACACCAGATTTGAAAATAAAAGCAGGTTCAGCAAGATAGATCATTGGGTAATGTACCTGCTGGTAAGCCTGGTGACCTGATTCATATGATGGAAAAAGAAATGACTTCAGAAAATTGTCCTTTGACATCTACATGTTCACGACATGTGTGTGGACTCTCTCTTTCTCTTTCTCTCTGTCTTTTTCTGTCTCTCTCTTTCTCCTTTCCTCTTAATAAATATCATATTAAATTAAAATTAAAGCAATGCATTTTAAATTTCATACTTTAAAGCTTTAAAATATAATATACAATTAAAATCAAAGCAATATATTTTAAATGTCATACCCACTTTAAAGCTATGTGTATTATATTCCAGCTATTTTACCTATTCTACCTTAATTTGAAAAGCAACCATAACTTTATGCAAGCAACTTTTCATTGTGCTTCCAATGGAACCTAAGGCCTTACACATGCTAGTGGTCTACAAGCAGGCTATATCTCATGACTTACCTGTTTAATGCGAGTTCTCATTAATTAGTTTGTGTTGGCTCTGAAATTTCTGTATACTCCAGCCTGGCTTTGAATTCTCCTTCCCCACCTTCTTGAATGTAGGTGTGAGTCATCATGCTTGGCTTAGACTGTTTAAAATGATGTTATTCAGTTTAAGAGACCACACATTACTAGACACATTTTGAGGAAGAAAATAAAATATTTGTATAACAATAGGATTTCATTAATGGAAGGAAGAATTGTGTTTTACCTGTTCATGTTTTTATCTAAAGTTGCATGACTATTGTAAACTGGCTACATTCTTCTTAACTCAGGTATTTCCACATGTATGTCTCCATACATTAGGCACTTAAATGAGTTCTATTTTCTATTGTAATCTTAAAATAGTGAAAACAATTAGCAACTTTTACTCTTACTAAGCCTTCACTTCATCAAGGTCACACCTACTGTATCCAAATGAGAATCATAATATTGGTATCAGATATGATTTAGTCAACAGTACAACTTGCTTGTTATCATGGCTTGAAATGTCAGTTGTCCTACACAGGCTCATGTGTTTGAATCTTTAGTTCTTTAGGAAGTCATGGCACTTTTAGGAGGTGTTGCCTTGCTGAAGGAAGGCAGTCGCAAAAGGTGGACCTTGAGGATGATTAGCCCTACCCAGCCATAGTTACTTAGTTTGCTCTTGCAGTTGCAGCTTTCTCTCTCTCTCTCTCTCTCTCTCTCTCTCTCTCTCTCTCTCTCTCTCTCTCTCTCTCTCTCTCTTTTGCTTGCTATCTCTCAGTCTCCATGATGTTTGCAGTGATATGCTCCACCTTTATCTTCTATCATCCAGCCGTACCTTTTCTGCCATAATGTACTGTTTTCCCTTTGGAATTGTAAGTTAAATAAATTTTCTTTTCTCCCCTTAAGTTGTTTGAGAATGAGTGGTGTCTCACAGCAACAGAGAAGAGTAATCAGTACAGAAATTGGTACCAAGAAGTAGGATGTGGCTGTAAGACTAAGAGGATCTAGTACCAGAAAGGTAAGTATGCTGTAAAGTTGAGAGAAGTTAGCATTGAGTAGCAGAGAAATATGGCAATTGCTGGGATGTGGCTAGTGTACTTTTGAAAATGTTTGTTAGGGGAAAAAAAAAAACAGAAAACTTTGAGACTTTGCACTGGGAAATCCTTTCTGGCTTGGAGACAAGGCCTAAAGACCCAGTCTAGTGAGAGCTTGGAGTAGAGCAATGTTGTGAGAGACACAGAGAGTGGAAACCCAAATTATGATGTTCTGGAGAAGGACAGAGACTATAATTGGATCCTGGACAAGGGGAAAGTGGAGTGATGCATTGACAGACTGTTTGGCTAAGTTTTCCCAGTGTAGTGAATGCTTGCCTAAAGTTGAATTCAACTGTTTGGTGCAAGAGATTTCAAGGTAATATAATCTTGATGGTACTCTTGTTTAGAGTTTTGAGGAAAAAGAGCAATGAATCAGGGAGAAAGAGATGAAAATTTTAAAGTTTTATGAGAAAAAATGTAGGGCAAACCTACAGAGGCTAAAGACTGGAAAAATGGTGGCTATTGTTATTGTTAGAGATTAGTTCTATTAGTGAGGCAAAGCCTGCTCCTCCTTTGGATAATCAAAGAGGCTGAGTCCTGCGGGCAAATTCCTCAGGTAAGGCTCCCAACCACAAAAAGGCAAATTCTTTTGGAAGGGAAAACCCAAAGGGAAGAGCTTCAAAGGACTGTTTTTGCATCTTCTCTTAAGCAACTGCACAAGAAAGATTCTCCCCATGGTCAACACAGAGAAACAGAACCAGTTGTAATCCTAGGGACCCAGTCTTCAACTCAAAGTTATAGCAGAACCTGGCAATGTCATCCATGTAGTCCTGATTTTAGAGGCATCAAAAATTCAAGAGTGAGGAGATCATAGATCCTTCTCCAAGGATTCATAGAGTGGCTGAATTCAGGCAGTGTGTAGCAACATTGAAAATTCTGCAGAGAGGCCCAAGGCAGGATTTTTGTGCTGTGGAGTTGAAGCATGGTTTGTCATTGAGAAGGGAAGAGATTAGAGATGCCAGAGCTAGTGTAGGACATCTGAAAAGGAAAATTATACATCATGGGAGGAGCCAGTCCAAGAGAGTGAAGGGGAGGATGCAGCCTAAAACAGTGATGTGTTCTGTAGGCATCTGCACTGAAGGGATGGAACTGAAGCCCTTTGGAACTGAGATAATTTCAACAGGAAGTTCATCTGCTGGACATAGAATTGAAGAATTTGGAGTTTCTCCTACTGATTGTCAATCTTGTTATGGGTAAATCTTTCCTGGATATGCCCCCATTCCTTCCTTTCGGAATGGGAATTGAGACATTGTATGTTGGAAGTATGTAACTTGTCTTCTGATTTACAGAGGGCTTTAGATTTTGGATTTTGGACTGTGTCGGCATTATTGATGTAGTCTACGGGAACTTGCTTTTTTATTATATTTTTTCTTAGTTATACAAGCTCAATAGGTACCTCCTTTCTTCTCCTCCCCTGTTGTCTCCCATTCCAGTCTCCCCCTTCTCACTCCCCCTCCCTCTCACCCCTTTTCCTTCCCTCCTCCTCTCTTTGTGTTTCCTGCGTTTTCCCTCCCATTCTCCAGGGCATCTGGTTATGTGGGTACTGAATTTCTCTCTGAGTCATCTATACTAGTGAGGGTTCAGAACTCAGTGGCATAGTCCAGGGACCCTTTTTAGGATGCCCACTAGTATGGGAACTCCATTATGACTATTTTAACCCCTTACTTCTAAGGATCCGGATTCTAAGGCCTGAAGCCTTTTCCCCTGTGATCTATGCTAGACTTTAGTGGGTTATTGACATGTCAGCCATTGTGCAGGTCAGGCAAGGTCCAAACATATTGTGGCTATATCCTGGCTATTGCAGCTTTGATTTGTGTGGAATATCTTGCATATCGTTGGTCCTCCTTATCTTTAGGCTCTTACAATCTTGCTGCCCTTTCTTCTGCAAGGTTTCCTGAGCTTTGGGATAGGGAGAGATTTGGCTGGTCTGGTTCTGGGTGAATATTGTAGGATCTTTGTTATTCTGAATTATAGTTTGTTGTTGTTTTCAGTTTTGCTGTTCCTAATTGATATTGAAAGTCATCTCCTAACCAAAGATTAAAAAAAACTATTTAAACAAAGATGCTAATATAAGAACAGACTCAAAGGTAGATGGAAAAATAGGAATAGGACACAGCAGTGAAAGAGGTTAGTCTCTCCTTTTCTGGCTGATTACCATCTAACTGCCAGTCCTGGGGAGATCAAACCTGTTCAGTCTTATGGGAAATTTTAAAGTTGGATGGAGTGCAATTTGCATCATGAAGTTTCCACGACTATTTGGGGGTCAGGAGTAGAATGTTTTAAATGGTCATGGTTTAAAATGTCAATTGTCCCCATCAGGGTCATATGTTTGAATCTTTAGCTGTTTGGGAAAGTTATGGTGCATTTAGTACATGGAGTCTTGCTGAGAAGGCAGTCACAAGGGGTGGTCCTTGAGGCTTATTAGCTCTATCAGGCTTCAGTTAGTTAGTCTGACTCTCCATGATGCCTGCAATAACCTAAGCCACCTCCAGCTTCTACCAGTGAGCCATGCCTTTTCTGCCAAAATCGACTATGTCTCCTTTTTGGAACCCATAAGCTGAATAAATCTCCCTTTCTCTCTTTAAGTTACTTGACTTTTAATGGTGTCTTTCAGCAACAGAGAAGAGTAACTGGTATACTTGATCTACCAGTTAATATGTCCTAGGGTACAATGAAACTATTGTTTTATTTATATTCCATTATAATTTAGTGTTTCAAGTGAAGATATCTGTACCATGTGCATGTGAGATGATACTTTGATTTTTTGATTGTTAAGAAAAATAGAACTATAAATACAAAAAATATCTCACATTGTGCAGTATATTAAAAAGTACTGAGCATGTTCCCTTGTCTGGCAGTAGCCTTTATCGTGACATAATTTAATTCTCTTTTAATGGTGTCAGCTTATGAATACAACTGAATAGTTACTCCTAGGAAACAAAAAGTTAAGTTAGCAAACATAAATGCTTATCATTTCATTCTTCACGTTTGAATAAAATTAGTCAATGTTTAAAAGTGATGTTCCTTTAATTATAGTGTATTCTGACTAACATAAATGCATTCCTGGTGAGACAGAATTTATACATTTAAGATAAGTTATTATGTCAAAGATGGTTAGGAATACAAACTACAAATCTTGGAAGATGTTTTTTTCTCCTTAATTTAACATCTTATTGTTCATAAAGAAAAGACATTTTCCTTGCCAATGTTTGCAAAACAAAATATGTTCTAGTATTTACAATTGAAAGTGTATTCTGGTCCCAGCATAAGGACAAAATGTTAATAAAAGCAACACATATTCTTGAGGCATTAGTTGTATTAAAACCTGGTTACACTTTACAATATAATTATCATTACATTGGTTAATGATCAGCTTGATTAGATTGTAAAATATCTAGGAAATCAGAAAAATACAGCTCTGTCTGGCTGTGTCCATGAGGTTGTTTTTTAAATTAATTAACTCACCCTTGATGTGAGCAGCATCATCCCATAGGTTGAAGGTACATATGGAATAAAGGGAAAAAGAAGAAAGCCCATAGCATAGGCATTCCTCTGTCTTTTATTCCTGGCCATCACGTTGTGATCTGCTGTTCTCTCTCATATCTTCTAACTGAGATGGATCAAAACCTCTGGAAGTATAAGCAAATAAATAATTCCTCCTTTCTTTTTGTTATGTTTTCAGTCACGGCAATTAAAAAAAACTCATTAGTACATAAAATTGGTTTCAGAGAAGCAGGGTTGTTGGTCTTACTAGTTCAGAAGATTTTGGAATTAATTTATAGAAGAAATTGGAAGAAATTGATAAGGCAGGATAGAGAAACTTTTTAATTCTTAAGTAGAATTTAGCAAATGATTCTAGTGGAAGCCCAAAATCCAGAACACTAAAGAAAGACAAACTATAAAGAATTTGGTTTAGGGTTTTCTGACTTCTAATGGGGAATTGGGATAGAAGCCATTCAAATATTCAAATGACATGTGGCAAAGAAATTATATACAGTTTTTTCTCTTCTTAAGATATGATAAGAGCATAAATTTATACATGTGAAAGAAATTTACATTTGATGAAGCAAATTTCAAGACAGTCTTCAGCATTCAGTCTGTGATATAGTTACTGCTTCCTGATTTTAGTCAAATTTATAGTGATAGCTGAGGTTTGAGTAAGCGGAAAGATTTTTAAAACTTAGTGTTTGTCCAAAAATGAAGTATATGTAAAGTTGATGCCAAGTGAAATAAGACTACTAAAGATATTAGTGCCATCACAAGCCAAGAACCTTACATCTGAAGGAACAAGCAAGTTGCTTTAATGGTGTCTCAGGAATTGGCCTAAATTCCTTGCAGGATCATGGGTTTAATTAAAGTTTTTAACTCATTCAATAAGTTTTCCCTTGAGAAGAGTGTTTCTGGGCACAGGGTCCTCTAAGAAACACTGGAACTGTTATTTGATGATGCAAGCACTCAGAAACCTTTACAACCATTAACCAAGGAAGCCTTAGCTACTGTTCAAACTGGTGGCAGACCTCGGTGTCATTTGCCAGTTTCTGGTTTTGCAGACATACAGAATGCAGAAGTTGTGCTGTCATGGAGGTTTCCACCTAGATTTCTAATTTTTTAATTTAATTACATTTCTAATGGTTAAAAAATTGCTTCCTGGGCTAAAGTTTTAAGAGGTAATAACTGTCAATCAATACTTTACATTTTAGTGTTACACTCTTAAGCATACTTTGTTATTGTGTGTTCATGTGTATGTGTTATTTATCTTAACCCAGAGTATACTTTTTGATCCTTTTGATAGTGCAGTCCCAATTGTATTCATTTACATCATTTTAGTCTTACATTAAAAAAAATGACAAGGTTGAGCAGATGTTTTGTAGATACAATGCTTATTGAAAAACATGAGGACCAGAGTTCTTCAAAGCCCACGTAAAAGCTGGAAAAACATGACTTCTGCTTATAGTCCCAGACCTCAGGAGTCATAGATTAAGAGATCCCTGGGGCCAGCTGGATTGATGAACTAGCTAACTGACAAACTCAAGATTTTACTGAAAGACCTTATTTCTTAAGTAAAGTAAGTGATCATTGAGGAAAGGCACCAATATCAACTTTGGTTATTCACATATTCATGCACATATATACATACACATACACATGCAAATATACCTGCATGCAACTTATACCATAGGTATACTCATGTAAAAAAATGACAGATGGGGCTGGAGAGGTGGCTCAGGGGTTAAGCCTCTGCCTTGCAGGCAGAAGGTCCTGAGTTCGGATCCCAGATCCCATGTATAGACGCCAGGCGGAAGCTTCTGATCCTGGTAGGGCGGAGCCTGTGAATCCCGGGGCAGAAGGAGGTGGAGGCATCCATGGTGGTTCCCGATTCGTCCGTGGTTCTACACACACACATACACACATGCGTGCACATACATACACACACACGCACAATTGAATAAATAATAATAAAAAAAATTTAAAAAAATGTAAAAAATGACAGATAACCCACAAAAATAGATGCTAGGATTTTGAATTCTACAACTTATTTCAAAATGGAAAGGCTGAGTAGAGAGGTAACAGTGAGAATATATAAAAAGGGTTGATAAAGAATTCGTTCATAATTTCTATTTCTAATTAGTTTTTTTCACTTTTAGGTATAATTGAATTATATATTAAAAAGTTCTTTACCTAGCCTACAGTCTTATTCCAAGTTTCCCTAAAGTTACCAATTTAATATGTCTCTCAGGTGGTTTATGCTTGATTTACTTTCATAATTAAGCAAGAATTATGCATCTTAAGTAGAAAAATCACAAAAGTAAATTTTCATTTTATTACACACACCAAAATGATTTATGGCTGTTGAATGTTAATTTTTAGTGTATATATTTATCATGAGCAACATGATATATGGAATATAGGTTTTTCATAGAACGGCAAGTTGAGCTAATGAACAGATACAATATACAACATACTTACCATATGTTAATGGTGAGGACACTTAATATATATCTTCCAAGTAATGATTTTCAATAACACAAAAGATTTCCATTAAAGAGAGTTATTATGCTTCACAGTGGATCTCTTCTAGCCTATTACTTCTAATTTCAAAATTTGCTTAGACCAAATTCCAAAGCACACTCCAATCCATTATACAGTCTACCTCCATTAGTTCTACTTTTTTATATTCTACATATAGGTGAATTCACGTGGCAATTTTATTACTGTGCATGACTTATTTCACTTAGACTAGAATAGTGTCCTCAAGGCTCATCAATGCTATTGCAAACAGTGTATTTCCTTTTTCATAGGATCTTTTCTTTTTCCATTCTTTCATTGATGAGTACCTACTTCTTTTTTACCTTAGCTACTGCAAATAGTGCTTTATTGAATGTAGGAGTGCAGATATCTCCACAATGTTATAATTTTGTTGCTTTTTGCATATTAGTGAGATTTTTGGTCCACTTTGTTGATCTTAATCTTGATCACTTGATCCACATAATGTTTGCCAAGCTTCTTCACTGCAAATCTATCCTTTGGACTACACCTTTTGAAAAGAATTTGTTATAGTCAGGCCATATTTAAGGAATGGAAAGTTATGGTCTACTGCTCTGAAGGTGGGTTACACATATAAAAAATTGGAATTTTGCATAGCTATTTGTCATTTTTTTATATTTTCAATCAGTTGGTCAATCATTTGTTTATGTTTAAAATAAATTTGTATATGTTTAATATATATTTAGGGATTATTGTCTTTTATCTAGCAAGTGCATTTGCTTTTTATTCAAATTGTAAAACCAAACTGCTATGACCATTGGAAGACTTTCAGCTGTTCAATATAACCCATCAAAGTATTTCCATAATTGTGCATATGATAGGAAACTGAGGGCAGCATAACTTTTCTCTACATTTAGGTTTATTGTGAATTTGATATTTTTCCCATAATCAAGTATCTTTCCAAAGAACTTTCATTCCTTTTATTACAGAAAAGTATAAGGAATCAAGATCTGATATTAAACATGTCCATCATTCAGGCCTTTTTACTGACAGAACAAATATATGCGCACATTATCCTGTGAACATCCACATATCTATGAACATATCTGCATGTAACCATGTATGGAAGATAATCTTAATTGTCAACTTGTCATGATCTAGAATCATAGGGAATAAAGCATCTAGTCATGCCTGTGAAGGATTATTTTAAAATTTTTAATTAATATTGGAAGACCCACCTTAATTTTAGATGATACCACTCCAGAAGCAAGGATTCCTACATAGTATAATGTGAAGTATGCAAGCTAAGTAGGAGCAAACATACATGTACTAATTCACTATTCTCTGTTCTTGACTGTGGAGGCAATGTGTCATGTTTTCTCAAGCTCCTGTTGTAACTGCCCTGTCATGATGGACTATAATTTGAAATTCTGAGCCAAATAAACCCTTTTCCCCTTAAAGTGTTTCTTCAGGGTATGTTATCACAGAAACAGAACAGAAACTAAGATATTATCTGTTATTTATATTAAGGTAACAGAAGTCCTTATTAATAGTTTGACTCTAATCCTCATGTATCATTGTAGGTTTCTTTCTTATAGGTAAATTCCTTTCCAAGACTGAGAAATCCAGTTTTAACTGACTGCATTCACTTGCACAACTGCTAAATTCTAGCATAAATGCACACATTATCAGAGTCACTGACCTATACCCCATGGTGAGAAACCTTGGTCAACTAGAATAGACTACTCCTTTACAGTTTCTTTTCCTTTCAAATTTGCAAAATCTATTTATTCTAAAGTTACTTAGACAAGCACCCTCCTTACTCTTTTTAATGAGGTTATATTATACCTGTGATCCATTTTGAGTTAATTTTGCATAAAATATTTGCTCCTGGTAAAGGACAATTTTTCAATATGAATGTCTAATTGATCCAGCAGGAATTTATTGAAAAGGCTTGAATAAATTTTCAAGAAACTGAGTGAGCAAAAGGTAGCATTGTACTTTTTTAATTTCCCAGAACTCATGCTGGTTGAATTTAACTGTTCACACATATGGTTGATGTCTGAAGAAAGTTCAGTGCACTTTGCAAATTCTCAGTTAATACTAACTTAATAAACCTCCTTTCCTTTCAGCATTTTTTATTACAGAAAACCTGGTGAGCTTTATTTCTATCTTCCCAATAAGTTGCAAAGTTTCTTTCATATTATACATTCAGAGCTATTTCAGTGTTGAGTGTTAAGGAGTTTCTTCACAAATGTTTTTGAAATATAAATGTGTTATATGTGTAAAATGCATTTTTTCTTATTACCAGATTGCTAGCTCAGCTACTTAGCAAGAGTGACTTAAAAACAAACAAACAACAAAATCTTTGGAGTTCTTATTCTCCTGATTTTTTACTCATCCGTTTCAACATAACTACTACCATAGTAACAAGTCCAGCTTACATCAAGCAAACAAAGTTGAAGACTGAATTCTTTCTAGTTGTCCTTTCACCAGAGACAACTCCTTCAAATCACTCATTTCATGTAAGTTTGGCTTTAGTGTTGGAAAGGAGCACATTCCATGAAAGGGAGAGACCATTTTTGATGTGCTTATCAACAAAAAAAGATGGGTTTCTATGCTTTCCCATTGCCTTGTTGAAAGCCCTACCAAATATATGTGGTTGATGAAAGAAGAGTATAATATCTCTTTGAAGTGAATGAAGTAGCCCTCAGCTATGATAAAGTAAATCTTATACAGAACTGAGGGATTATTTGTGACACTGCTTTTCTGGTGAGAATTTAAAAGCATGAGTGGACAAACAAAATGGTCTGGATCTCAAAGTCTAGGAACCAGACAAAACAAAGAAACTTTTTTACTTTTCCTGAGAAACTTTAACAAAGGGAACAGTCAATAGTTACTTGGGACTGATCAGAGTGTGTCATTGATGGTTTAAACATTGTAATTTTGCAGACTAGAAACTAATTGCTTAGCCTTTCAAGAGAATTCAAGACAATCCCAGAGTATAAGTCTTCAAGCAGTCAATGCTAGTGTCTTCCGTTTCTGTAGTTTTTTTTCCCATCTGAAATTGGTTCTGTCTGGCTAAGTCTCTGGAGAGGCAGCATCTTTTATTTATTTATTTATTTATTTATTTATCTATCTATCTATCTATCTATCTATCTATCTATCTATCTATTTGTTTGTGTGTGTGTGTGTGTGTGTGCACCCAAGGGCACTATGTGTCTCTGTGGAGGAACAAGGGCGACTTCGGGAATCATCCTGCATTGCTTCTACCTCCTTTTTGCTTCCCTCTGGGATTTCCAAGGCTTCAACAACCAGGACTTAAAGTATAGACTGCTAATGTTTCTTTTGCCTGGTATTTCTATGTGGAACCTGGAATCCAAACTCAGGACTTTCTGCTTGTGAGGCAGAGTCTTAACCATCTCTCCAGCCCTCAGCATCTTTTGGCATCAACTTTCATTAATTTCATTGTGATCTACATAGTCTATAATAAAGTTTTCCTCAGTGTCAGGAAGAATGGCATCCTCATAGTGCAGTTCACATGTTTTCAGATGTAGATGGAAAAGAGGAAGGAAAGAAAAAGGTATTATTTACAAAGGTTCCTACTAACAGGTTACAAGTAATTAAACAATGACACCTGATTGCCTTCTTGATGTGCTCTACAAAGGATATCATTAAAAATGGCACTTCAAGATGACATAATCCACAAGAGGTATCCTATCAAGATACCTATCAGGTTACTATCAGGAAGTGGCATTCCTAATAAAGGATAACACCAGATCCTTTCCATTTTCTGGACATTGTTATGTGTACATTATAATTACTGACAGCCAATCAGAATACTACTTTTTTTCTTTTGCTCTCTGGATATTTACTGATTATGGATAACAATTCTATTTATTATTCACTTGATCAAATACAAACTCTCACTAACCAACGCTTATGTGGAAGTGGATCTGGTAACACAGGGTTGTACATATGTTCTTTGTCTATCCTCTGCTGAGATGAAAAACAGGTATCAGTTGTGACTTGCAGCACGAAAAAGCCACATATGTTCGCAATGTACTTAGGTTTTATGTATAAATAGAAACATGCTTCAAACTGCCTCCTAGTTTAATGTTAACATTTGCAGGTAATGCAATGCGACAAGGTGACTCTTGGTCAGAGTGGTTACGTTTTCCCAACATAAAGTTAAACTCTAAACGTCAGCATTCTTGTCAGAAGGATGTTTATGGATAAGCCTGAGGGCATGCTTGGCCAGAAGTCCACAGAACTTAGCATCTAGTCACTGGCGTGGACGCAAGCCGCAGCCTGCTTCCTACGCGTCAGTGACTGACTGCTTGGTCCCGTGCTGTTGTCAGCGGTAGTTTCTGACACCTGTATTGATATGAGCAACGACCATCAGCAGACTTATGGGTGACGTGCGTCCCCTGTGGCAGTCCTGTGAAATAAAGTCATTTCCTCTCATCCTTGTTAAAAAATAAGCCATCCAGTGTGAGCATATCTTTAACTGCTAGCCATGTAATCCCATGGCTTTGAGTGCCATCCGAAATGCACAGCTCCCCTATATGGATATTTAACTTTTCCAGATTTATCATTGACAAAACCTAGTCGAGGAGTTCCATCTCCTTATCCCAGGTTCTCTAATTCAGTGACAGAGACTGCCCGGTGTGCTGTTCTGCCTCCTGTTATCTTGTCACCTCAGTGGCTCTGTCATTAAAGAATCACAGAATCCAGTTCATTGTTGACTCCCATTACTATCACCTGTCTTTGGGACTGTACCAATGGTCCTCTTAATACCCCTGGATTCTACTGGTCCCCAGATTCAAAGAATTATTTTCTTTTCTCTTCTCTCCTTTCTTTTCCTCTCCTCTTTCCTCTCTCTTCCTCTCCTCTTTCCTCTCCTCTCCTCTCCTCCCTCTCCTCTCCCTCCCCTCTCCCTCCTCCCTTCCTCTCCTCTCCCTCCCCTTCCCCCCTCCCCTCCCTCCCCTCCCCCCTCCCCTCCCCTCCCCTCCCCTCTCTCCTCTCCCTCTTTCCTCTCTTTCCTCTCCTCTCTTCCTCTCTCCTCCTCTCCTCTCTCTCCTCTCCTCTCTCTCCTCTCCTCCTCTCCTCTCCCATCCCCTCCCCTTCCCCCCTCCCTTCCTCTCCCCTTCCATCCCCTCTCCTCCCCTCCCCTCCCCTCCCTCCCCACCTCCTCCCCTCCCCTCCCTTCCTCTCCTCTCCTCTCCCCTGCCCCCCTGTATGTGTACCTATGTGCGGGTATGTGTCAAGAGAGCACTTACGTGCCTGTCCCTGTGGAGGACTAAGGATGACTTTGGAAATTATCCCAAATTGCTCTACCTCCTTATTGCTTTGCTTAGGGTTTGCCGGGCTCTGCTTCCAGGGCTAGAAATATACCATGATATTTTTTTAACTGAGTTCTAGAGATCTGAACTCAGGTCTTTTTGCTTATTAGGCAAAGACTTTAGCCACTGGGCCATCTCACCAGCCTCAAAGCAATTTTTTTTAAAAATTAAATGTTTTCCCTTATTTAATGTTACCACATGACCATCTCTTGCAAATTAAACAAAAAAAGTCATAGTGCAGTCTTAAGTTATAAGGTCTTCCCTTACTTCTTAATTTTCTCTTCCAACCTTTTTTGTAAATGATATTTATTGACTTTATAAGTGAATATAGTACATTTACTTTTATACTTAGACCTTTGAAACATACTTAAAGCCCTTTTCAGTTATTTAAATAAAAATATGAGTGGGTAAAAATCCCAAATCAACTTCCAGGTAAGTACTCTACTACACTCCATGAATTATGATAATCTCCAAACTGATTTTTTTTTATTTTTCTAAAAACTTACAAGATAGTTTTTTAAATTTGAAAATTGATTCCGATTTACATATCAACATATTGGAATTACGCTCAGCATAGGTTATGAAGATCAGTGGGGCAGAACTTTGGTTCAGAAACGGCTTCTGTAATACCATTTAAAAATTTCTTGGTAGGCTGATGACATTCTTTTCATGTTTCCAGGTTTGCAGGAGCATTGTTGCCTTAGTGCATTGACTATTGAAACACTCTAAATCAAGCTTAGAAGCTCTCTATCCCATTTATCATCCCCTCTTCATAATTTTATAATCTCTGCAGAGGCAGCACCATGTTTGTTGAAAACGAGTCTGTGGTGATTGAAAAAAAATCTCTGTCAGGATTCACAAAATTCCTGAGCACAGTATTAAATTTTAACTTTTTTTTTTTAAAGTCTTGAGGATAGTCCTAGGCAGGGCCTGAGTTCCAACCTTTTTTCACCCAGTGTATTCCCTATGTACCCTCTTTCTTCAAATGTATTGTTTGTTCTTATCTCAAGACTTACTTATTATTTCTTATGCCCAGAATATGTTCTCTTGATCCATTCATGAGTGTCTTATGAGCTATGCAAGGCAGAACTAAACACAGGCAATGTAGTTTTTTGCATGTTCTTATCCCTGCTTATCTAGAAGTCTCTGTCACTCATGACAGCCTTTTGATCTCCTCCAGTCTTTAGCAACATCTATTGATTTTATTTATGCATAAATTAGAAGTGTCTGTCTCTTACATCAAGATTCACAATAATCCATTCCCCTTGGTAAATTGATTATCTCTCCTATTTTGTTGTAGCCATTGAAAGTTGACTATATCCTTAATTTCTTGAGTTTGCATTTGATTATATAATGTTATCTAAAATATCTCATCTCCTATGAATTTAATTAATTAGTTTATTTATGTTTAATAGTGTATTTATGCTTATGATATGTGGGTGTATGTGGGTTATGATACACATGAGGCCATCAGAGAACAAAGTTGTAAGTTTACCTTCATCCTTCTATCTCCACGTGGGTTTCAGGTATCAAAATCAAGTTGTCAGATTCACATTAGCAAGTGCCTTTACCCACTGAGCTATCTCTCTGGTTTCCCTATGCATTGAAATTTGGCATCTCCACCAGGGCGGGCCATTGAGTCTTCCTGTTTGGATTTGCTCACAACAGAAGTTGAAGCCAATTGACCCCCAAGGTCGACTCCCAGATGCTTAAAAGTATGAACACTATTCACTACTGGAAAGCATAATCAGTAGCTCTCCATAGGAACTTACCCAAGATTAAAAATGCATAGAAATTAACATGTAAATTTGCAATCAACAGTCTCTGACTTATTCTAGTTCTTGATAAAGGGGTAAGAGCATCACATTGCCTTTCTAATATGATTACAATGCAAAACAGGCCTAAATTACCCCCAGTTTGAAACTAATACATTTAGCATTCAAATCAATGAGCTACAATAGCTCTTTGAGCATCCGTGCACACCCTCTCAGCTCTCTTTGCTCTGTGTACATATGATAGTTTCTGTGACTGATCTTAGCGTTCGGCTCTACAATGTCTTCTTTGGGCATCCTT
Source organism: Typhlomys cinereus (assembly GCA_023101885.1). Taxonomy (NCBI): domain Eukaryota; kingdom Metazoa; phylum Chordata; class Mammalia; order Rodentia; family Platacanthomyidae; genus Typhlomys; species Typhlomys cinereus. Next base: position 767,477 of record JALPQD010000285.1, read on the forward strand.
AAGTCTATTTAATGACTTAGATTAATTTGACTGATCTGATTGTCTTTAAGATAGCAAATTCAGATTTCTTGCCTTTAATAATGGTAGAGCTAGAACTAGAATATATATTACTCTGAAAGCTGTGTCCTTCAAAGATGTTTGAGTTTTCTGTTGGGGTAGGAAACAGTGGGTGCAAACTCAAGGTGAGCATTGGACTTCTCTTCAGCCACAACCAGAGTAATTGCAGAGTTCTATTGCTCTGATCTCCCAAGGTGGTGGGATTTCTGGGAAGTGCTTCCTAGCTCCAGCCGCATCTGCTTGACTTGGGCCCTATTGTTCTTCCTTCCGTAGGCATAGTTTTTCAGTACCCCCTCCTAGGACAGGAAGATGCTGAGTTTCATGTATCTCCCTAAAGACATGTGAATATTATTTCCTTTGAAGTACAAAAATGCAGACAGGATTTCTACAACCAGACTACTTAGATTCTAATCCCGACTTTGTCAATTTGTGTGAAGATGGTCAAACTAAGTCAAGTCTTGGAGCTTGTAATTGTTTTCATTTTAACTTTGACTATAAAAACCACATCCCCGTTAAAGCAACACTGTGTCAGGCATGTAAAGACACAAAGAATATGCTATTCAAGGTAGTTTCAAATGTGAGGAGAAACCAGGCATGGTCAGAACTGAAGTCAAACACGAAGCGGGAGAGTTTTCAAGAGCTACGGTGGGAACTCACAGGCTAGCTCTGTTTGCCTACTGGCCTAATCTGAGAGGAATTAGGGTTTTTCCTCTGTCTTTGTGACAGGATATGGGTGGTTTGCCACTTGGAGCATCCTGGGAAATAGGAAGCACTACCTTCATTGATGGCTGTTTTCACAGTGATGACTCTCAGTTTGGAGAAAGATAGTTAGGAGCTGAAAACTCTTAAAAGATTTACATACAGCTCATGGGCTACACGTATGAAAAGACTTGGAAATATGTGAGAATCTAGCAAGAGAAATGAAGGATTTTAAGGAAGAACAGACGGGAGATGGAATTGGAATGAAGGTGTGAAAATATCACAAATTCACTCTATTCACATATGTAACACTAAAAGAATTTAAAAAGCAAACAAAAGATTTACAGCTGAAGATAGTAGACAGAACTTGGAGTGACAAGATTTATAAAGTACATAGACCAAGGTGCCACTAGATGAATCTTGCCTACAGTTGAGTAAAACTAAAGAAAATATTTAGACAATCTTAGGCCACCGTAATTCCCTAGTTACACACCTGCTGTGTTGGTAAAGCTATTCAAATTGTTGCAAACAATCTGTAAATTCTTAAGATTCTTAATTATCATTAATGGTTGGTAGAATATCACAATTTAGAGAATCAAATCCAAAACTCTTAGGACCAGACTTCTCTCAAATGAAAGATTTTGTTGAGCCGTTATAGAAGCTAGCTCCCTAAAGACCAAGTCTTAGAGCAAATTCTACAAACAGCAGTGGAATATGTGTCTCTTGAATTAAGAGCATTTTGAACAGAACTTTGGGGACTGAAAGCATAAATCTCTACTTGAACTTTCTTTGGCTTTAGGTAAAGGGGAGGAACAGTAGGAAGCAGGGGACGTTTTGGAGTAGGAGGCCGTTGGTGGGAAGAGGAGATTGTCAGGTGGACAGGGTTGGGGTATGAAAGCTCTACGCACAAAGAGTAAATGGAGAAACTTGGAGGTTGATCTTGCAGCAGCCGTAAGTCAGGGATGTGTCATTTTTTTTTATTGTTTCAACTAGTAGCTGTGAGGTGATCAACTTCTCGTACGTCTTCCTTCCACAACCTTGCCTATGTGATTAAATTTAAAATGTTTCTTTGATTAAGAAAGTAAGGTTTGGGATCAAGCAGACCTTCCACAAATGCTACTTAATCTTTATATTTCACCTTTGAACGTATGTGATATGATGTGAAAAGTACCTATGAATAGGGCCCTTGTTGGTATTAGTGAAGGCATGAGTACTGAATATCTCCCTGTAAGCAGCTGCGAATCAGTGGTGGCTGATACTTTTGTCCTCGATCCCTGGTCTTGTTTCTGTCTGCTGCTCCAGTTGCACAGAAGCACAGGCAGCAATAGAGTGGACACAAGTGACACATGGTCGGTCACTCTTTTCGCTGATTTCACCCACTCTACCTGTAAAGGGCCAGGCACTCCCACCATTTGTCTGATGGTTAAGAGAACACATGTCCATGAACAGAATTAATCTTGGGTTTCAGCTGGGCATCGAGCGCTTAGCCTTGGCTTAGTCATAGAAGCTAATTAAATAGGTTTGTAACCGACAGAAGTGGAATATTGCCATACTCATCAGAAATGTTTCCATAGGATTTTCAAAAATGAATTGCAAGTATTACATCTCAGTAAATAGGACACCCTTCTAATGTTTTTTTTTAAAAAAACTTGTTTTAATTTCACAACTCATTACTGCAAAAAAAAAAATACCCAAGTTAAACAACTTAAGAGAACAAAAACAAAATTATGAGCCAAAACAACTCATAATTAAAATTACAGGTTTCGGTCCATCACGTCAAAGAGAATCATACCAGCAGAAGCCACGGGAACTGGCCACACCACATTCAGAGTCCAGAGCACAGAGGAAGAAGCAGTGCATGCCAACGAGCTGCCAGCTTTTCTCCATGGGCATCCACCTCCCTAGGGAATAGTCCTGAACACTATAGCCTGAGTCTTCCCACATCAATCCTGTAGTCGAGATTTTAATCTATAGGTGTGCTCAGAGCCTGCATTAACTAGATAATTCTTTATAGGCCCCACCTCCGAAATGTTAGGTTGACAGCTAAGACTGACAGTCGCGCCATTCAGGCTTAGGAAATTGTAGTCAGGGGGCTAGATGTGTATACCTGCTATGCGGAATCATGAGCAAGCACCTTCTTACCCCACCTGGGACACCAGTGACTGGCCAAAGTAACAACTATAGCAAAGTCCATCTTAGCCAGCCAATAAGTCTGTTGGGCTTCCTTACAGAGGGTAGGTGGGTGGTTTCTAAGAGGAGCATGCATGCCTCAGGCAGCTGCCACATCAAAGCACTCACCCTGTGGGTACACTCATGAGAGCTGTGTCCCTGGAGTTCCTGGTCTGACTTTCAGATAGCTTGACTGCTGGAAGAGTCTCATGTTAGCAGTTGTTTATGGTTGTTTAACCTTGGGGAGGGACCTGGTGAGTTTCAGCTGAGATTTATAAATTTTGTTTACTTCCTGAGACTTAAGAGCTTCCTTTCTCCTCCTCTTAGACAGACTGTTTCAAATAAGAGAGAATTGCTATACAACACCACAGATTTCTGAATTAGTAAATGCTTGGTACTGTGATAACTTAGTATGTGTGTATATGTGTGTCCATCCATTGGGTATGCTGTACAGTATGCTTTGGGCACCAATTAACGATATGCTTACTGGATTAATGCTATGTGTATGCTAAAAAGCAAAGCCAAGATACATTTTCTAAGAAGTCTCCAAATATTCTGAAAATTAATTTCAAACCTTGGAAAGGCAAGAGAATTTTTGGAACCACCTTTCTTGGTTTATTTAGAAATGAAATGCTACTGCCTCCTTGCTTCCCTCTGTAATTAGCCCTTCACGCCCCCCCCCCCGCAAGCGTAGCCAGTAACATAAAACAGCACACTTGCTTATCACAGTGGAGTAGTCCCAAGCAGCTGTTGTATTGTTATAGATGATAGCTAAATAGTGCAAATTTATCACTGTTAATGATGTATGCAAAAAGGCAACTTTGAATATGAGTGAGATAGCTCAATGGGTAAGGCTGCTGCTCTAAAACCTGCAAACTTGGGTTCAATTCCAGAAGCCCATGCTATAGGTTACACTGACTTCTAAAAGTTGTCCTCGGATCTCCCTCCACTCGTGCATTACGGTTCTCCCTCTCCCTCTCCCTCTCCCTCTCCCTCTCTCTCTCTCTCTCTCTCTCTCTCTCTCTCTCTCTCAATGTCTGTCTCTCTGTCTCTCTCTCCTCTCTCTGTCTGACTCTCAGTATTAAAAAAAGAGAACTTTGGTTGTAGATACTGAAATTTAAGGGGGAAAAAGAATATGAAGCAGTAAACCTATGCTGAGAACGCAAATAGGGAACTCTACCAGTACTTGAGTGCCTCTGTCAGCATTTCTAGCTAAACCGTGAACATTAACTAGATTACCAGCCACCTTATTTTTCCATTGGTAGTGTGATTAGCATATTACTCGCTTCCTCTACATTCATCCAAATGACCCAAAATTGCTTCTACAGACAAAATATTGTAATATGATTCTCCTTCCGATGCACACTTTAATATGTAGAACTGGTAAATGTCATCTTATTTGTTAAAAGAGTCTTGAAGTTAAGCATCTCAATGAAATCTTCCTGGATTATGTGGGTTGGATGTTCATCTTACAAACAGACATGTCAAATAAGAAAGGAGAATTAATAGAAAGAGCATGCAGAGATTAGAGTTATGGAACCTGTGAGGGAGCCCACAGTTACTACAAGAAAGGGAGAGCTAAGACTTTTGTTGAGGGACTTTGCAATAAGTATGGCCTTGTCAGAATCTCCCTTCTAGAACTATGAGGAAAGAGATCAAAATTTATTCAAGCCACTAAGTATGGAAAATAATATATGTATATTATAAGAATTACATTGACCACAGACCTGGAAGGAGCAATCTGTCAGAATATTCTGTTTGTTCACATATAGCCTCAGGTAGCTCAGAGATACACTAGAAAATTTTCATCTAAGTACAAAAATATTTATTTACTCTAAAGCAAATAAGAAAATAATTGAGTCATACTGATTTCTGAAGGAATTAGAGTAGATGGAAGTAACGCTGCCCAAATGTCTGTTTTGTGAGCTTTGTTCAGGATGACTTTAAAGATTGTTCCTTCAAAGCAGCCTCATAAGCCAATTCATTTTACACTCACATTTCTTTAACAATGAAACTGACTAGTGCCCACAGAGACTCAGTAAAGAATGGAGATTCTTACAGGAAAGAAGTGAGACTTCCATTTTCTTTCTGATATAAAGAGCATGAAAGTCATTGCTCTTGTCTCAAAGCAGCATACACTTGGTTGGACAAACTGAAATCAGTCTTTAGAGAGTGGCTCATCCACAGAGACAAAGTCAGAAAGAATTTCTTACCAACTATTCAAGATGCTAGACACTATTCATGGGTGGAAACATTTGGAAGTTGGGTGGGGCTGTAGAAAGGCATAAACATAAGACATCTCGAGGGGCATTGTGGCTTTTCCTACGGGAAAGCACAAGAGTACCATGTTTAGTTAGGACCTAAGATCCTTCTGGCCTTGACAAGGAGAAAGAAAGAGAAATGTCTCCAGCTTTTTCCCTAACTAAAGTGCAGTCATCATTGGGAAAGGATTTTTCCAGAAGGTAATTATTACACTTTATCTTAACTGAGGGAGATGAGTTCTGCCATAGCTTCAACCCTAGTTCACCAGAGGAAAACAAAACCGCAATGTTACTGGAGGACAGGATTTCAGTGAAAGAGATTTGGAACCTAGAAATCAAGGTCAGGAAATATGGGCAACAGGGGAAAAAATCCTATTCCCCTGAGGAAGAGAGAATGCTACTGTAAATGCTGCTATTCCAAGAAGATGCCTGTAAACTTTGCCTTCTATATCATACACTGCTGCATGACGCAGAGAGTACAGGGCAAAGATGCTTTTAGGGAATAGGACCTAAAGTAGCCTCAAGTTAAGAGAGAAGACAAGCAAGACAAAACAAACAACTCACCTTCATAAAAATGGAAATTAATACTAAAGGGATTTGGACTCTAGTTACTTCTATATGTTAGTCACTTTGTCATTGATGTGAAAAAAATATTGACAAAAGTCAGTCCAGGAAAGAAGAGTTTATTATGGTTAATGGCTTGAAGTAATATCCTCCAGCATGGTTCAGAAGGAATGGTGGCAGGAGGGTGAAGTGTTGGTGTTCAGCTGGTGTCTATGGGTGGTACCTGTGGCACTGTCGGTTCAGGGAGGCTCTAGCCCGGGCTCCCAAACCCAGCGCATGCCCCGACATGTCCCAATAGAGGAACCATGCAGGTGGAGGGATGAACAACCAATGGGAAGCAGCCATCTAACCTGCCCCTGCAATGGATACCTAGTAAACAGTTAAATGGTTGGTGGCTGTCTCCCCCCCAGATGGCAACATCTGATTGGACCCCTGACCCTATATAAGCTCAAACACTTAAATAAATGGAGTCTGCAGCAAACTCGTCCTCTGCCTGCTTCTTGCCTGATTTCAGGGGTCTGTGGTGACTTGGCGCCGGCTCACCCCCTGGCCTCAAAGCTCCCCGAGGCTCCAGCAGTTTCCCCCTCCTTTCCCCAGCTGGCCCAGTGGGAATTCAGTAGCAGTATCCCCCACACTCAGGATAGGTCTTTTTCTTGTCTGTTATATCCCTCTGGAAACTCCTTCACAGGCATGATTAGAGATGCCTCCTGGTGTTTCCAAGTCCATTAAAAGTTGCAATGAAAATTAACTACTGCATGTATTACCCCTTTTCAACCTGATATCTGAACACACCACTTTTAACCATAATGTTCTACCCCTGAGTTTGAAAAACACAGCCAGCTCATCATACAAAACACATTAAATTCATCTGTAAGAGTAACCAAGACCTTAACAATTCTAGTACTGTTCAAGCCTAAAGCACAAAGTCTCTTCTTAGCAATTTTTTTTTAATTGTGGGGCCCCGTGGGAAAAATAAATAAATAAATAAATAAATAGAACCGCATGCAATACTGCAAAGTAATTATTCCTATTTCAAAAGGAAGAAATGGGGGCACATCAAGGAGAGACCAGTCAAAAGTAAAATTGAAACCATCAAATCAAAAACTGAGAATCCTGTAGTTACATAGCTTATATAATACAGCCTTTAAGATGGTCCTTCCTCTTTAGTCCTGTTAGCTAAGGCACATGGAACAGTTCTTTTGGGTCAGCTGTGCTTTTTTGCTTATAGATTTCCTCAGAGAACATTTCAGAATCCTGATATCTCTAACATGTTGAGGCCTCTATTGTAGCTTAGATTTCACTTTTACAATTGGACACAATTGCTTTTCAGGGCTTCCTCCTAGGGAATAAGACCCTAATCTGGCTTCAGTGGTTTTTTTGGAATCTTGGTGTAAGCTATAATGATCCTTGCATATTACAACTTGCATGCATACAAAATCAGCACCATTTGAACAACATGGCCACATTCTGATGCAATCTTGATATGTAGACTGGTGACCTTCTACAATAGCTATAGTAGTCTATTCTGGTGGCTGAACCTAGGAAAACACTTCCCCTAGTCAATCATTTTCAAGCAAGGAATCCTGGATTTAGATTCTCCCCTTTTAAGTAAATTTGCATTTTTGCATTTGAGTCTTCTGTGGTGGGTTCATGCTTGTTCCAGAGTATATAGTTTCTCTTTAATGGCACTAATATCTTAATAACACAATTGCTTTCCCACACAAGGTTTTGTCTGCAGCCTTTAACTATTCTTGCTTCTTTCCTCATGAAAGGATATCTTTTCTTCGTATCTTTCTGCTCTCCATAGATCTGATGCAGAGCAATTATCAGTAGCCACACCAGGATCTTATGCTATCTTGAAGTTTCTCCTACCACACAAGTTAGTTCATTACTTTTTAATCCAACTCAAGTGTTCAGGATATGGACAGGCATAGTCTGATTCTTCAACAGATTGTAGATTTTATTCCAGTTCTCAGCGTGGAGTCCTTGTTCCCCTCTGAAGCCTCCTGAGCTGAGTCTTCACTGTTTCCTTTTCACTCAGCATTCAAGGTCATTCAAATCCAATGACACTAAAAGTTTTTAGAGCTTTTTTTATTATTCTTTTATTGTTGTTATAAGTTTTCTTATAAAAATTTTCTTGAGAATGTAACCTGTTCGATATGATAAAAATTCCAATTCTTGACATTTTTTCATATTCCACCTTATTCCAAGCAGCCACATGTGTTTCAGATGATTTCTGCAACATTCTTAGGAGCTATATCTATCAAATTCTACATAAAGGAATTTTTGGTAACATCTTTCTTGTAACCTAGAAATTAAACAATAGTTGAGACAGTATGGTCTGAACAGGTGATTTGTTTCAATTATATATATGATCTTCAAATGTTATGCATATGCTAAAATGGAAATTATATTAGCATGGTGCAATTCACCAAACTTTGCAACTATTTATCTTAAAAAGACAAGTATAAGATGGAAAGGAAGAATAATACGATGACTTATTCTCATCTTTCCTGATTCCTGTTATAGATATTTTAACATCAGTCACTGGAAAATGAGGGAAATTACCTTAGTTTTTAAAGGTTAAGCTGTCTATGTGAAATTATTTCAAGTATGTAATTGCCATTTATTCAATTAGATTAATTAAGATAAATTCACTTGATGATAATGGAAAGTACAGTGCAAAATGTTGAGTAAATTAGCATAAAATGAAAGTTAACATTTATTTTGTGCTATCAATTAGTATAAGGCAATTATTTAGTATAAAATTTACAAGGTTGCAAGCCTTCTGGGAAACAAATGCAACTCAAAGTACATGCCTGGATATGAATGTCTATGGAATCAGGCCTACTGATTAGAGGTGTCTGAGTATCTCTTTGTGCTCTTTTGTTTTGCTTTTTAAATTTTCCTATTTTAATCTGTGATAGTTTTGTACATGTATTCAATAGATTTAAGTCATTTTCAGTCCATATTACTTTATTCTGTTCTGTCTCCTTCTCCCACTGAGAAACTTGTTCCCAATAAATTTCCCGTGTGTGTGTGTGTGTGTGTGTGTGCGTGTGTGTGTGTGTATGTGTGTGTGTGTGTGTGTGTGTGTGTGTAGGTGCGCGCGTGCGTTTTCCATGAAATCTAATAAGGATTGCTTGCATTAGCGTACATCTTGGCTACAACCTTGCTGCCTATCTAGAGCATGAGTAATCTATTAGTGGCTGTAGCACGTGACTCCCCTTCCCATAGGAGCATTAACCATCATTCATCGCTCAAAGAGTAGTAGTGTCTGCTTGACACCCTTCCTCCTTTCCAGGTATCTGAGTATCTTGATGTTTATTGGAACATAAAAAATATTCAAAGAAATGACTGAATGAGTTGAGCTATTTCTATGTTTTGGAAATGACCATAGAGTTTTATGACTCGCTGAGGAATTTTTTGTTACCTGAACCATCCTGTGACATTGCAGGGTCAAAGTCAACATGAATGGAAAAGGTTTCAAAAGTTCAAGATACTTGTAGACAAATAACATAGCCCCACAGATTTAAAGTTTAAAACATTTTTGTGTAACTTTCAATCTTTAAATGGCATATAAAGACTAACATGGATACATGCAGATATTTATACAATGCTACCTTAATGTCAGGACAATCATATTTTACATTCCAAATAGAGACACATGTAAAGTTAGTGTGTGCCTTGATGGAGCAGTCTTGGGTTTGTATAGTCAGCATCTTGGACTATGTTCCCTTTGCATTTTAAACAAAACTTGAGAAATAAAGACAATGAAATGAAAGATTGTGAAAGAACAAAACCATTTCCACAAATAGAAGAAGATGAAAATCCAGGCTTGGTGATATGAATCTGCTGTCTGACAGTTCCGACCTTTACAATCTGATCTGTGGAACAAACCTTGCTGCCATTTCTCAAGTGAATGCCCCGTGACTCTGTGGCAACTTGAAAAGGATGTCACTCCGCAGCTTCCGCTCATGAAACGTTCCTGGGAGCAGGATTTAACAAGGTTAATTACACCATCAAACTGAAAGGTCCTGCTCATGAGCTGAATCTCAGGAGTGTCATTACCTTGCTTTGTCTCTTCCTGTCATGTCTCACTAGTATGATAGGGGAGAGTCATTTTAATTATACAGGGTGACACTGAGGAACTGGATGTAGTGGTGTCTCTATTATTCCACCTTTGGGTAACAGCTTCTTAAATCTCTAGACAGGGACCCTTTCTCTGCTGGGCATGGGGATGAGGATGTTTACCAAGGTGCATATGTATAACTGCAGACATGAGCAGCCAAGGCATGGAAAGCAACAGTCCCCTTCAAATTGACTTTAACAACACCATGAATGTAATCAGTATTCACATCTTCTATGCCATATCACTGATCTGAATGTCCTTATGAATACTATTTCCTTTACTGGTGAAAGGATGGAAAGAATGATAAGGAGAGACTTTGGATATTTGGCTCAACTCTGTACATTATGCATAACTGAGCACTTCCTGCCTTTTGTGTCATGTCTCGGTGTCATACTGTCATTTGGGTAATGTTTCTTATCACATTCGCTTCCCTTCTGCTTTTCTTTTTCACTTTTATTTTAGAGGCTTTGCTATATAGTCCCAGTTGGTCTCAAACTAACAGCGTTTCTCCCTCAGTCTCCCAATGTCCCCTCTTTCTTGAACAGCTTTCTGGGTTTAGGGGAGGTAAGTTATGTGACAGTATGAACATGTGAGAGAAGCCTTGGACCTTTGGCAGGTCCTGGCCCTGGTTTAGCTTTCATTGAGTTGTCATGTCCTGTGATGTCTTTGAGGCTTGCTCTCTGCTTCAACTGCATGCTAGTGCTAGTCACTTTCTCAGGGTTGGTTGTAGGTCATGGTCTGCATGTGGGCAACATGAGGTGCCCTTATTCCTACTCCTGACAACTATTTCTACCCTCCTCTACAGGTCTCATGATACTCCATAGAAAGATTAATGTTATCTTTTTCTCTGTTGCTCTTTGGCCTTCTGAATGGTGGAATCACAGGCCTGACAGGCCTATACCACTACACCAAGCTCAGACGAATTAATCCCTAATTTTCACCTGGCTTCCACATCTGCCACTCAAGGGCATCATCCACTTCTCCCTGTCCTGCCTATAGCCTGTCTCTACTGCTTGGCTCTTGCTCTTTGTGCCTCTCGCTCTTTGCTCTCCTGTCTTGGGCTGCAAAGCATTGCCGTCTGCCCTTCCATAAAACAGCTGCACCCCTGGGGGAGGGAGATAATGCGTATTTCCTTCAATCTATCAGTCTTCAGATTATTCTGGAAGGATGGTTGCCAGACCCAAAAGTGTGAACCAGTTATTTTGGGTGGGATATTATTATACTATAAGAAGTTCAAAGGAAATTGAAAAGTAAAATTCTTTTGTTTTATAGTCTTACCCCCAACAAATTACCTCTCCTAGATAGTATATACCATCAGACTTCTTTTAAAGATATTTGTCTGTTTGAAGCAAAAGAAAATTTCTTTTTATTTTACTAGTGCTGCATATTTTGCTTGGCTAAAATAAAATAGGTCATAGACCTGGTTAGAATCTGGAGCATCCTGCATACTGCTTGCATGAATTCATGAAAACTGTCTCATTGATATTTTTTCTCTTCTCTACAATGCAATGCTGCATTGCATTGCTGCCTGCCATTCCATAAATGGTAAGGCCTTGAGACACACTAAGGGAGACCTTTTGAGCTGGAAAGTGGTGACAGTGTTTTCAAAGAAACCACGAGATCATCAGATCTTTCGTAGTACTCACATCTCTCCTACCAGAGGCCATGGAACAGTTTTCATGTTATGACATCTAGAAACTGAGATTCCCAAATGAGAAACCATGATGGGATTAGCAGGATGGTGGTTCCAGAATCAAGAAAGACATTGATTTGAAAGTCACAGAAACCACAGAAGGTCTAGTCTTCTGAGTGTTAACTAATGTGTCAATGCATTTCTAGGAGAGAAGTTACGCTTTTTTACTTGTGGGCCACTTTCATTTAACTTGTACCTCTTATCTTCTAGGGAGATATACAAAATTTTAGCATATTATATGCAATTAGCAGTTGCTACCTTCTCTGAGTTGACATGTCAGGGAGTATCCCTGAGTAGATTCTTTTTTTTTCTTTTGCGACAGGATATCATGTAGCCCAGATGGCCTCCAACTTGCTATGCCGCTGGGAATGACTGAACTTCTGGTCATTTTGCTGCTACTTCCCAAGGGCTGGGATGACAAGCATGTGTCATCATGCCTGGTTCTTTGCAGTGCTAGAGATCAAACCCATGTCTTCCTGCACTCTAGACAAGTACTCTGCCAACTGAGCTACATCTTAAGTGGGGCTTTCTTCCTGGTGCATTTGGGTGAGAAGCCAAAAGCATGTGTTACTAAATATTTGGGGGCCTTTGTATTTAAATCCAAGAATGTTTTGGTAGAAAAGGGAACTCACAGGGGAATCCATCCTTTGAATCTGTGGGGAAAAAAAGCAGATGATGAATTTGTGCTATTCTTAGGATTTCATTCCAATACTGTAAATCAACATTTCTTTAAGCCTAGAATACCAAGCCCCTGTTATTCAGATTATTTATCATCATCATCATCATTTTGTTATTACTACTATTGTTTTTCTATTTTATGCCACTCCTCTCTCAAAATCCATATAAATCCGATATAAAAATTCAAAAGAGCAAGCAACTGCTGCTTCTTTTGACTCTAAGATTCAAGTTACGGAAATTCATTCTGTAGTTTGATTCTCATGATCTTTTTGACCTTACGGTCTGCCACAACTTTGCTAACTCTTTTCCACCTGTAGCCTGTAGCCTGCATATCTCTCCAGGACTCGGAGTCTGCCTCAGCACTTTGGAATTTGTTTCCTTAGCCTGGAATATGCAGCCATACACATTAACATAGTTTATCAAAGTGATTCTTTAAATCAATCTCATGTCTTACTTTACAAATGATATCTCATTTTCATCCACAGAAATTAAGACTACACTACATTTTATAAATTTATATATATATTTTATCTGTCTACTCTCATCAGAATATAAGAGTCAAAGATTTTGCTTACCTATGTATGTCTTTCCACTTCCTAGTATAGGCCCAATAATGCAACCTTCTAAAGAAGGAAAGCTGAAATGGGTATATTAATTTTACACAAAGAATATTTAGCTACAACAAAACATAAATAACAATGGAGGTTTTGAGTTATGATAATAGCTCATTTCTTTAAAAAGAAATAGCAAACATAAATCTATATGTACCTAACAAAGTGGACAGAACTGAAAGGAGACATACTCCTCTCCACAGTTAGAGGCCTTGACATTCCTCTATCAGCAAATGACAGATCAACAGATAGAAAATTAATAAAGATGTACATGACCTGAACACTAGCAGTCAACTTAATCTAACTGGCATTTTGAGGGTATTCCAATCAATAGCACAGGTCATGCTTTTCTCAGGCTTATATGAACATCTACCAAGATAGATCATAGCACACTAAACCCACTTTCACAAGTTTAAGAGTAGAAACCCTATCAAGTCTGTTCTGTGACCTTAATGGAGTCAGATTAGAAATTGTTCATAAAAGCTGGTGAAAATTGTCTTAACACTTGGAAATTACATAATGCATTCATGATAATTTTCATTGAAGAGTTCAGAAAAAAACTGACCTGAATTTAATGAAAATATACATGCCAAAGTTTGTAATACATTCTGGAGCTATGGTAAAGATTGAGTACTTGTACCTAAAATTGAGAACAAGGGAAATAATGTTCAAAAACATTCTTGCTAGAGAAACTAGGCAGATCGCAGAAATAAAATACAGATCAGAAAGCTTGAAATAAAAATTTTCAGCTGTCACTCTGAGTGAAGTCATAGGAGAGTCTGTGGGGATTTTTTTTAACTTTTTGTTAATTTTTATTCAATTGTGAGTATGTGCATGTGTGTGCATGTATATGTGTGTGTGTGTGTGTGTGTGTGTGTAGAACCACGGGCGAATTCGGGAACCACCATGGACGTCTCTAACTTTTCCTTGTTTGCTTTGCCCTGGGATTCACAGGCTCCGCCCTACCAGGACCAGAAATGCAGGCCGCCCCCCCCCACTTCTGCCCAGTATCTATACATGGGGTCTAGGATCCGAACTCAGGACCCTCTGCCTCCAAGGCAGAGGCTTAACCCCTGAGCCATCTCTCAGCCCCCTGTGGGGATTTTTTAACGTTCACTCTCTCATTATCGTCACCTTGGCGGCCTTACTGTTTTTGTGCCTCTATGTAGAACTCCTTAGGCTTCACAAACACAAAATATTTGATTTGTGACTCAATGTCTATTTTTACGTTTTATGAAACTTATGGCGTGAAGTTAAACCAGACATGGTGGTGTTCACCTGTAATTCAGCATTTAGGGAGACTGAGGCATGAAGATCACAGGTTCAAGACCTATCTGAATTACAGAGTGGAACTGCAATGTGTCTAGCTCATTCTCAAAGCAACAACAGTAAGGAGAGTTTAAAATTTAGTTCTTTATTTTTATTTGTTTTTAATGTTTACATTTTTCTGACAATTTCATGCATAGGCACAACGTGGTTTTTAGATAATTTCATATGTGTACACACTGTGTTTTGATCAGATTCTTTCCACCATTACTCTTGTGTCCCCCTGCCTCTTCTATTGAACCCCTTCTTTCCAGCTATTTTACCTCTTATTTCGTGTGTGTGTGTTGAATTAGGGTAATTCAACTGAGTTGAATTAGGGTAATTCGCATGAGCATAGATGGGATAGGGAACTATTTACTGAGTTTTGACAACTTACCAGTGGCTATACCACAGAGGAAAATGACTCTCCTATCCCTGGCAATGCACGAACTGCCAGTAACTCCTCAGATATGCTGATGATGACTCCTCCCCCCCATCCACAATGGAATGGTGCTGAGCTAGGTCTTGTGAGGTAGACACAGGTGATGTGGGCTCATAAGGATAATGGTCATGTCATGTCCAGGAGACAGTGTTTTGCAGTATTTTTCCTCCGTCCTCCAGCTCTCCCTCTTTTTTGCCTCATCTCCTCTTCCCCATATTCCCTGGGCATAGAAAGGGTGATAGTATTTTAGGATCTTGGTTGAGTACCAGCTCAAGAAACAATGAAGGAGCTTATCCCCAGTCTCTGATTTGTTTCAGTGTTCTTTGAAAGGGAGCAGGGAAATGAATTCTAACTTTTGTCCTCAGAGAACACTGGTAGTTAGGAGTAATGAGATTTTGTCTCTTTGATTCCAGTTCTATTTGCGATGTCCAACATACTTTAAAACTAGGCTTTCAGGATAAGAATCACAGAAGAGTAAGAACATGGAAGAGAAAATACTCAACCAGATCAATTGCTTTTGGACATCATATCTACAAACGCATATAAGACAGCTATACTCCATAATTTTAAAGTATTCTAGATCAGTATTAAAATGAGACTGACTAATGAAAACAGCCATTACTGTCTCATTATTATATTTCTGTTGATCTTAGACTCTGTTCATATTAGCTGTAGACAATTGTAAAATATGCTTTGTGTTGTAAAAAACATTTGTTTCAAACTATGATTAGATTTGAACTTTTAGTACTGTGAAAATGGAGCAATCTCTAGCTATATACTTCATGTATAAAATTTCAAAGAAATACTCAGATGTGGGTTCTTTATTTTAGAAATAAATACTTTAAAAACATGCAATTCTAAGCATACATTCACATACATACCACAAGCTTCCTTTGGACATCTATTTTAGGGTGCATGAAATGTGACTTTCTTCACAGGCAAAAAAAAAAAAAAATAGTGTTCTCACACTCTGCTCTTTAGTACTTCCATAAAAAAAAAAAAAAACACTCATTTGTACTTGTAGGGCAAGATTGCATGTTCTTTTCATTCAAAACTTGACATTATGCTTTCCAGCTCTGTCTCTTCTCTCTTTTCTGATTTTTTTTCTGATGAAAATATAAAAACAGAAGAAAGTAGAATGAAGCTATAGTTTTTCACTGATTTATTTTTATCTTCTAAAGTACTATTTTTTTCTGGAAAGTGTGTCTATCTGTGCTTCTACCAATGCAGCTGAATTTATGCACTATGATCCCAGCTTTCTCCCCATACCTACTCCTACCTCAGTTGAGATTCAGAAACCAAGACAGCACAATTCTACCCTCAAACTACTTGCTGGCTTCAGTGCCAGAGATGTAAAAGCCAGAGCTTTGAGGCTTTACAGTTGCTTTGTGGGTGAGAAATAGGAAAGGTTGATTTTTGCATACCAATAAAGGTGAGAACAGGAAAGGAGATCTTGCAAAGATGAGTGTGTCTGTTTCCATTTGTCTTTGAGGCCTAAATGTGTTCTCTCTCTCTTTTTTTTGATGCTAGGTGTCCTTTAGCAAATTCATTAATTCATAGATTTATGTTTTCATGCCTCCCTAAAAGATTGTTTTTTATAATCATAAATGCCTCAGTGAGTAAGTTTAACTTTTGGTAGATATTGGTAAATTTTTATTCTCTAGCCAGACACCAGGTATATACTTATAGTTGCAAAGATTGGCTTGCTGCTAATTGAACTGAGGGAAAAGGCACATCTGTGAAATCATCTCATTCCTCAGACCAGGATATTAGCAAGAATCTGTTATAAGGTTTGGATTTTGATATTTTGGATTTATGAAGCCATGGGGATTGGCCCATCCCTTTTTTTAGTTCTTTATATAGTTTAGATATTAATCACTTTTAGATATATAGCTGGTGAAGATTTTCTCTCCTTTAGTGAACTGTTTCTTCATTTTGCTGGTTGTTTTCTTCACTGTAGAGAGATATTTAATCTCCCATAATCCTATTTGCCAACTCTTGCTGTAATCTCCTAAGCAAATGGACATTTCAGCTTTTTGGAAAGTTCTTATCTATACCCATATCTTGAAATGTTTTCTTCTAAGAATTTGAAGTTTCACATATTACATTAAGGTCTTTGATCAATTTTTGGTTTGTATATGAAGTGAGACATGTTGATCTAGTGTCATTTATCTACATGAGGAAATCTAGTTTTCCAACATTATTTGTTGAAGATGCTGTCTTTTCCCCAGTGAATGTTTTTGACACTTTTTCAGAAAATCAGATAGCTGTAGTTGCTTGCATAGATTTATTTCTAGGTCTCTTTTTGCTACTATGGTTCTACAGTATAATTTGAAATGAGATGTTAGGCTTCCAGTATTGTTTTGTTGTTGTTGTTGTTTAAAAATCTTCACTGTTTGTGACCTTTTCTTACCACATGAGTTTAGTGCTTTTTTCTGTTTCTTGAAGAATATCACTACCCTATAGATTATTTTTCATGATATATCCATCTTGATAATCTAATTCTTTCAATCCATGGGCATTGAAGTTACCTATCTTTTATTATTTATCTTTTAAAATCTGTTGTGGAGGCCATTCATATCCTTAGTTAGGTTGGTTTCAAGGTATTTTTTTTTTAATCTATTATGAGTATTTTTTTTGGCCTATTTCTTTCTCAAAAAGTTTGTTATTGTTAGATTAAAAAGTGCACTCTCATACATTTTGCTCTTAGGACTTAAGGCAGCCTCTTAATTTCTCCTCCAGGTTTGAGGGGAGGAGGGGGTACTGGGAAAAAGGGGGGGGGGGAAGAAGGGGAAAAGGGGGAAGGGAGGGGTGGAGGGAGGGAGGGGAATAGGGTACTTATCAACTTTGTATGAGTGGAAGAAATAGAAAAAAGTATTCAAAATAACTAAATAAATTTATTATGTAAAAAAAATAAATCTTACCAGAAGTTAAAAAAAATTTCTCCAAGGTTTGAGAAATCTGTGGTTTTTAAAATGAAACTGAGTTAAAATTGTTTTTATGTGCCATTTTTAAAAATCATGATAATTAGAGACGTATCGGGTATCATAAAATGTTATGGCTGATTATTTTTAGGACTTTGGGTTCTTGCATAAAGTATATGTCTATAAACATTGAGTCACACTTCAGTAAGCAATTAACGATGATCAGTGTTGAGACATTTCTGGAGCACACCGGGCAATGGCAAGAGACATTAGTTCCCTCCAGGGACTCACAGGTTAGTAAATCAGCCTCACTTCCCAGTCCAAGTCCACAGCAGGGCTTCCGTAGCAGCCAGGCTACAGGCTGTATGCTGCTTGGAGATACTACAGGATCTAAGGACTAAGAAGGATCTGGAAGATTGGGCCTTTTATTAGGTTGCTTGATGGGACCATGGTCGAAGAATGTTCCACTAGCCATGAGAGAGCATCTTAAAGAAGCCTTATCCCAGGGGTTTAAGGAAATTAGCTCAAAGGGGCCAGCTTCTCCTTGGAGCTATCACATCTTCTTCTTGCACCTGGAGAGCTTTGTGTTTGCAGCATTAAGAACAGAGTATATGGGGCAGGTCACAGACATTTTCCACATGTTGTTGACAAAGAAGAAAAACCATAATTTTTCTTTTCTGAACTGGGAATCCTGGGCTGAAGCCTCTATTGATCTTTAGACCCTATGTCTGGAACAAGGAAAAATGAAAGCCATATAGGGCTGAACAATTCTGCCTGCTTGGTTTTGTTTGTTTCTACTTCAAATCATAGGGTTTTCACCATCATAAATCTGTACTGCTATTGCTCAGTAGAGAGAACACTTACCTGTCTGGGAAGATGGCTCAGGGATTAAAACTTTTACTTGCAATCAAAGGAACTTGAGTTCCAATTCCCAGGTCCCATGTAAAATTGCCAGGTGGAAATGATGTTGGCTTGCAATTCTTGCCCTAGAAGGTGGATATTGGGAAACTCCAGAGCAAAGCAATAAGGAGGTAGAGCAATCTAGGATGATTCTTAATTTCATCCTGGAAGCTCAACAGGCACACACTGTACACATACCCATATGTACACCCGCATATATGCAAAAAGAGAAAAATGAGAAAGAGAGAGAAAGAGAAAGAGAGAGAGAGAGTGCTTACCTCTCTCCAAACTTACCTTTGAAAGTGACGTATGTCACTAAGAACTCCATGCATGGAGATGGGCAATACCCAGGGCTGTAGTCTAAAGTTTCATAAGACTCTGCAGTTCTTTGAGGTTTCTACAATAATGAAAGACATAACTTGAAAATATTCTTGATATTTCCATTGGTGTTTGAAACATTTTGGCAGAACTTCGCTTTTATGGATTAAACATGATGCTGGGAAACTGTGGGAGATGTGGCCTGCCTTCCCGTCTCTCTCCTGGCTGCCTTGATATCTTATAAGTCTAGATGACTCTTCCCAAGGGGACTCTGGTGCCATGTTTCTCTTTTCCTCTTCTATTTGCATTAAGATACTGAACTTTTTCTCTCTTTCTCTGATTTCCCTTGCCTCCTCAGAGATAGGTATCACCATCATAAGTGGAGACTGGGTGAATCCAGTGAGCTTGGGTATACATTTCGCAATAAAAAACTCGAAGCTATAAATATGTTAGAGTGGTCGCAGGTGAGGTGTTTTACCACTTAGTGAGTAACAGTGACAGTTGATCAAGCCCTGTTAGATTGACTCAGAGATGAACTTAGGCAGAACTATGGCAGAAAGACCCAAAGTTAGATATTTTTCCTGCCCCCCCTGAGTTCTCAATTCAATACCTTTTTTATTTTTGGAAATAGAACAGAAAGGAAAAATGGAGATGAAGGCAGACACAGAGAATGGCTAGGTGCTGGGTTAGGAGAAGGATGAGGAGGAGGAGGGAGGGATCATTTTAGAAATCTTTTTCTGAAAGCAATTTTAAGTGGTTTCCACAGTTCTATTCATGTGTGCTCCTGGCCTGAGTCTTTGATTTCTCTTTCAATCCTTCTTACTTGTCACTTTCATATCTGATTAGTCCTGGAGTCTGAAAGTAGTCACCGGCTCTGTTCTAGTTCATTTGTACAGTGATTACTTCAAAACCCGGTCCCTTAATCAACAGGAGGAGGCACAATTCCATCATGCCGACCCAAGGAGTCCTTTTCAGAGAGAACTCTACTCAGGAGAAGGCAGGACTCTTAACATCGCTGCAGAAAAAGGTTTCAGATAAGTCTCCGTGAAGCAGAATTGGGTTTTAAGAAAATGAGAGAGAGAGAGAGAGAGAGAGAGAGAGAGAGAGAGAGAGAGAGAGAGAGAGAAAGGGAGGAGATAGGTGTGCACTTCTCAGGAGACTCACATAGTTGTATCTCAGTACTAGCCATATAGATAATATTTGAGGCTTCTAACATTACACTGTTAGACATTGCAAAGGGGTCCTAAAGGGTGTCCCCCCCCACTCTGTAAATGGGATCACTGAATTATAGGCTGATAGAGTAATAAAATAAAACCCAGGGTACAAGAGGGGTGGAAAGAATCATTACACTGGGTCATAAGGAAGTAAAGGTCCCTGTTTCAACTGTGTTAGAGTTCTGAAATCTTATTGTATGAGTCTCAGAATGTGCAGGTTTACAGCTGGAGAGGGAGTAAGATTAAGTACCATGGTTATATGCTTAGGTCTTACATGTGCTTCATTGGTTTTTTAAATCTCCTCATTTGAACGTCTTTCTCTTGGGGCTGGAGAGATGTGGTCAGGGATTAAGACTCTGCCTTGAAAGCAAAAGGGCTGAGCTTGGATCCCAGGTCCCCCTTAAAAACACCAGGCAGAGTTCTGCACTTCCAGTTCTGGAAGGCCAAGCCTGGGAAATCCCAGAGTGAAGCAAAAAGGAGGTCGAAGCAATCCAGAGGATTCCCTAAGTCACCCTTGAGCTTTCACAAGTACACACAGTGCCAACTGACAGACACACATACACACACAAAAAAAATTTGAAAAGAAAAGATACATCTCTATATAAGAACATGTCTTTACGTAGGCAACTTTCACAGCAAATGTCAGTCTTGGTGAGATCCTTGACTCTTAAGACAGCAAGATATCAACCAGACACCAGGGTGAAGGGTTTCTTTCCCCTTCCCATGAACCTTTAATTTTCCTTGTCTCTCTTACTTTCATTGGGGTTTGAGACAGAGTTTCACATTGACATCAGCAGACACTGGGTTTTGGCATCTGTTGCAGTCTGCCTGCAGGGTTGCTGATAAATAACCATCTAACGGCTTAAGGCAACAAGGGATTTATTCTCTCTTACATTTTCCAGTTACAGTTCTCGGTCTAGCTTGATGGGAGAGCACGCACCAACACCAGGGCTGAGGGAACTGGCCACACCATCACCACATAACAGCTGAGAGAGGGATGATCCTTACTTGCCAGACCAGCATGTCTGGCCAAGTGTACACAAGAATGCCAACTCCCTCAACCAGCTCTCTGTATTTTGTTCCAGGGCCTAATCCCACCCACCATGGGCTGGGCCTTCCCCATCAGCTAGACAATCTCCTGCAGGTTTGCTCTGGGCCTAACTCAATATGTGCCCAGAGCTCAAACCCTCAACAGTCAAGTTTACACCTGTGGCTATGACAGCAGCTATCTTTGGAGAAGTCTTACATTCTTTTTTTTTCTTTTTTTTTTATTATTATTATTTATCTTTCTAGTTTTTTTTTTACTTCTTTTTTTTATTAAAAATTTAATTATACATTTTAAAATTTTTTTACCAGTTCCCTCCCTCCCCCCTCCTCCCCCCGAACTCCCTCCTCCCCCTCCCCATCTCCCAGTGCCTCCCCCCCAATTCCCAGAGAGTCCTTTATTGTGTACGCCTAACTCTCCACTGGGTCCTCCTCTCCGATGACATATAAGGACCCAGTGGCATTTCCATAAGCCCTTTCTCTTGTTCCCCTTAAGCATAAGATCACTACTATGGCTGTCAATCCCTTGCCTCCAGGGGTCTCGGTGCCCTTAACAGATGCTAGACTTTATGAGGGCAACAGTGCGCTGGACATTGCGCAGGGCATGCAAAGTCCCATTATGATTGCTTTGGCCCCAACTATTGTTGAGAATCTTGCAAATCGTTGCTCCGCCCATCCTTTTGCTCTTACAATCTTACCGCCCCCTCTTTTGCAAATGTCCCTGAGCTCCAGGATGGGGAGAGATTAGGCTGGCCTAGTTCTATGTGATTGATATAGTCTCTGAAGTTCTGGATTGTGGTTTGTTGATTTTCTTTTGCAGTTTTGCTGCTCCTGCAATGCCCTTCACTCCATTCTGCTGGGCACTGTATGTCACCCCTTGCAGACCTTGATGGAGGCCTATTTTCTCTGCTGTAACATGGTCCCCTCTCTCCTTTTTTCTGGTGTGGCCCTCCTACCCCATCTCTCTTGTTCATAATCCTTGCAATTACTGTGTTACATAGGTTTACTTTTGAGTGTCTCAATGTGGGCTGGGTGAGTTTGGTACTAGGAGCCACCTATTAGGGAGTACATACGGCGCTTAATTTTCTGGGTTTGGGATACTTCACTTAATATAATTCTTTTTAATGACATCCATTTCCCAGCAAATTCCAGTAATTCATGATTTTTGATGGCTGAGTAGTACTCCATTGTATAGATGTACCACAGTTTCCTTATCCACTCGTCAACTGTTGGACATTTAGGTTGATTCCATGACTTTGCTATTGTCAGAGGCTTGAGGAAACAGGAAGAACAGCTATGGGAGGCCTGTCTCCCATCCTGTCTCTTCAGGGGAGAAGAGTCACAGATATTGAAGGCCCTGCAGGGCACAGGGATCAACTGGGGATAGATAGAGGGGAAGTACTGGCGCTGTGACCTCAGAGGGTTTTCCTGGTGCTGGAGGAGGTCAGACTCCATTCTGGAGAGACGGGACACCAGGAAGGGCTGGAAGCAAAGGAGGACAGAGCAGCCCCAAGTGAGAGCACAAGGTATCCAGACTGGGCCATGTGGGTGGGACTGTCATCTGAGTGGCCTAGAGGGCCCCTAGCCCAGTCCTAGTGTCCACAGGCTCCTTTCAGAGGAACAAGTATCTCGCCCTTCCTCCCTCTCCTCACCTGTAATCCCTAAGTCCATCTCCTGGGTCCCTGTCTCCTGGATGTCACATGCCTGTCCCATCTGGACTGAGGGCTCCCTAAATCCCCTATCTCCACATGCCAGAGAACCCAAGGAGATAGGGCCACATTTATCTCCTGTCACTCCGCCCTTCCTCAGAGTCCTGCCTTCTCCTGGCTCTAGCCTCCTCCCCTCCCTCCCAGATCCACCAGTCTGTCATCACCTCCCCAAATAACTTTGGCGACAGAATTCTGGGCACAATCAGCTAACTAGTTCTGGGGTTTCTCAAGCTCTACAGCCATGCTTGTTTCTGGGCTGTGGAAGGTCACCTGCCTCCTCCTCTGGTCCCTGCAGGCCTGTGCTCCCCACAGCTCCCTGATTTATTGCCCACACCCCTAGGCACACCAGCTCCCTTTTCCACAGTCTGGCAGTGTGTGTGGGTGGCTAACTCTCTCCGGTGGAGGAGGGAGGCATTGTCAGCACAGACCTGGCCCTGAGGGGTCTGCCTTGGGACAAGGAAGAACGAGAAACCTTCACCTACTTCAAGCCTGGCCCTAACCTACCCTTCTCAGGAGGGAAGCACCCTGAGGAAATTACAACAGCTGTGCCCACTTCCTAGAGCCCATGAGGCCTTGCCATAATAGGGGCTTCAGATGCCAACCTCTGGTACTTTTTAAAAAAATTATTATTATTGTTGCGTGTGTGTGTGTGTGTGTGTGTGTGTGTGTGTGTGTGTGTAATATGGCACTTGAGTGTGTGTGGAGCCCCAGGGATGACTTCAGAATCATCCTGGATTGTTTTAGTTCCTTATTGCTTTGCTCTGGAGTTTCTCAGGCTCTACCCTCCTGGATTGGAGTTACAGGCTGCTATACCAGCCTGGCATTTTTATGTGATCTGGGGTTTCAAAACTCAGGTCCCTTTGCTTGCAAGGCAAGGGCTTTAACCCCTGAGCATCTCCTTGTGCATTTTAAGGACTCTGACTTTTCTGGACTACCCACCAATAATAGAATGTAGCAGTTGGGAGCAAGCTGGCTAAATCCAGCCCCATCTGCCAGGCAGCTTCCTGTGTGCCCAGGAGGTTACACTGGAGTCACAGGCTGTGTGATGCCAGGTAATCTTTGGAGACTGCTGCTCTGCCTGCCTTCCCATCTGTGGATAAGGAAGAGTGAAGTAACCCTGACTCAAGAGTCCTACCAGCTGCTCACATGAGATGAACAGGCCCAGGTATCTCACCTATGGAGACATGAGCCTCTCTGACAAAGCTTAGTCACATAAACAGAAAATCAAAGGATTTATTTAGGCAGCAGTGGCATTGGGGAACAGGGATGGGCCCTAGGGACCCCTTAGCAGGTCCTTCTGAGACACTAGGGGCTAGGGCAGGGGTGGCAAGTGGCTGGTCAGCAGCGGTCAGTCAGCTCGTCCGAAGCCAGCAGCCGGTCTCTTCCACCTCCTTGGTCACCACCAGGAGCACCTCACACAGGCCTTGGGCCAGGGCGGCAGCCAGGAAGGACCTGAGGGGTGGGGGTGGGGGAAGTGGAGGAGACTGATCTCATGCTTGCCCTTTTGGGTGTGGTGCCCACTCCCTCCCCATTCTCACCACTACTCACCTGACACCATCCTCATCCCCCAGAGCCTCGGGCACCCGAAGCTTTGAGTCCAGGTTGTAGTAGACACCATTCACCTGGCGCAGGGCCACCCAGTGCCGCCGCCTCAGTGGCAGGGACAGCAGCCCCAGTGACACTGGGGAGGGCAGATTCAGGATCAGGCCAAGCACCTGGGGCAGGGCCAGCTGAGACAGAGGCCTGGGTTGGGGGGGATATAGCATGAGGCCTGGAGCCTGCCACCTGGACTGCTTCCTCTGTGGCCACCTACCTATCAGCCCACTGCCTGCTGACTTCCTTTTTTTTTTTTTTGGACATAGAGTCTCACATAGCCCAGGCTGGCCAAACACTCACTATATAGCTGAGGATGATCTTGAACTTCTGAGCTTTCTGCCTCCATCTCCCAAGTGCCACCAGCCTAGTTTGCAGGGTGCTGGGGAGGGGATCCAGGGCTTTGGGCAGGCTGGTTAAGCACTCTGCCCACTGAGTCCTGGCTTCAGCCTCTTGACTTTTTGTTGCTTGGCTGTGCTCTTGAGCCAAGGTCTCACGTAGCCCAGGTTAACCTCAAAGGCTTGATCCTCTAGCCTCTGTCTTCAAGGCTTACAGCCCTGAGCCTCCACACGGGCCCAGGCTTCATCTGTGCTTCCCCTCAAGACCCCATCCATTTGGACCCTTGCCATGCTTCTACCTGGCAGAGAACAAGTCACCCCACTGTTCAAGCAGCCCAATCCCTGGATGCAAGCCTCCCCCCTCCCTCCTGGTTCTTCCTCGACAGCATTCCACAAGCCCAGGGCCAGCACAGCCCAGGCTCAATCCTACCTCCGCCGGTCCCACCACACAGCAGCCAGCCCCAGTCCCTGAAGGGCAGCCATGATCACGTTCACATCATAGTTGCCGGTGCCCAGCAGGCTGCGGTGCGGGTTCAGTCGGGAGTCTGGGGACAGCCTGGTGGAGGAGGCAGAGTCTGGGTTGAGGACCCTGGAAAGGCCTCTATACTCTCACAGCACTTCTTCAACTCACAGGACTCACCCATTCCCAAGTCTGGTGCTGTGGCTGCCCTTGCTCTGGCTCGAATGTTCTTCCTTTTCCAACTGGACCCCCTACCAGTATCCAATCTCACCCTCCAGCCCATCTCCTGCACCCTGAGCTTCTCTGCTCCTCCCATCCTCCTACCTTTCCCATTTCTCAATGCCCTACGCGAAGTCTCCATCTCTCTGCCCTTCTAGTCTCTTTCCAGATCTGTGTCAGATACTTGTTCCTCTGAAAGGAGCCTGTGGACACTAGGACTGGGCTAGGGGCCCTCTAGGCCACTCAGGTG